>WWPM01024042.1:12625-23678 GCA_023279145.1 Glomeris maerens | reverse complement strand
AACTACATTTAATACGAGGAAACTACATTTAATACGAGGAAACTACATTGAATATTTACAAAAGAAACCGCATTTAATCCGAAAGAAACTACTTTTACTGCAAAAGGAACTACATTTTATACTGTTAACTTTTAATGAGCAAACAGAGTGCAGAAACGATGCAACTAGCTCGAATGAGCAACACACAACGACTGACTTGTAACAGAGACAAAAGATTGCACCATAATGACACAATACAAAACTATGCTACACTGTGTTAGTAGCGCCATCTATACTTTTCAAACAGTACTACTTAACAATGATACATGCAGTAAAGCAAACGTTTAGGGGCAGAACATTGCTCGTTTGAAATTGCTTCATACCTTAACATATACAAAAGGAACTACATGTAATGCAAAAGATTTTCACAACAAGAAGTTTGTTATCATGCACCGCAAAGGTGTTGAAACTGAAGCATTTTATACCCTTTATGGGTGTTGTTCTCACCTTTTTCCAGTTACCATCGACGTACGCGTACTTCGTCGGAGACTTGAACTTCGCCTTATATTCAGTCTTGAACTTTCTGTATAAGCAATCAAAGTAATCATCTTCAATATAATCCATGATATATCTGTGACGCATTTCCCCATTTTAGGCTATAAGAAATAGCCGTATATTCTGAGGAAACGATTCCTCTTCAAAAAAACCAACATTTGAAAATGCTAAGTGTATGGGGGAAAAGCAACAAATTCGGCCCCAATGTTTGTATACTATTCACAAAATACCTACTTTATTTTGCCAGGTGTAACTGCTTCCTCAGCATCCACGTTGGCAGCAGGTTCCTCGTTTCCGATCGATTTTCCACTCTCATCTATGTATATACCCGATATCAAAACAAACACGTCCGAATTGCATATATTTACAGCAAATCCCTAAACTAATATATCTTCAAAACACACACACCAGTTCATTTGACAGTGGGAATCGATCCACTTTTGATCACTTTATATGCTAATAATTTTGCCGTGAATTATGTACTCAATATATTATTCAATTTCTGTTCTGTCTCGTAGTTATTAGTTTTAAAATCACTGATTAGTTATAGGAAAAGGCACCTCTTCTGGCGTGAGAGTACGGCGAAGCCATGGCGGCCCCGTTGTTGTTGTGCGCCGCGCCGTGGTGCCCATATGCCCCAGCAGCCTGCACGATGGCCCCTAAGGACACCGATTTCCTCGGTTGGCATTCACTAGAAGCGGGTAAAGGAACAAGTGTCCCTTCACGGTTTGCACCTTCAGGCTGCTGTAGCAGTCTGTACTGAGACCTGTACTCTGTCGACTTGGGCTTCGCTCCGCTTGGGTCCTCTGGCACGTCGCTGTTGTTCGCAACGGGCTTCGCGGGCGCGGATGGAGATGATGGAGGGTTTCCTGTGTAAGCCACTGGTGGGTAGCTCTGGGTCATCAGCTAACACCATGGGCAAGAAACGGTTCAACGTCACCACAGACTATAAACAAGGGCCGAAGATGGCGTCGTTGTGGCGTCATCAGGTCGCCGGTGACGTCACAACGACGCCATCTTCGGGTTTCGTGGCGGAACTCTTATTGGACCAATATCGATGACGTTTTCAATGCAATTTCATGATTATAAAGTTAAGTCCCATGACGTTTGAACTTCACAAATCATGAGTGGTTTGCCTAAGTGCAAACTAGGTCAACGAGAGACGATATCAGATCTTTACCCCGCCCCTTTCAGATAAATAAACTAATCAAATACAATTGCGTATATGGCCTTGCTTTTTCCTGGACTCGCACGACAACACGCGTGTGATGGGAAACCACCATTTTTGTTTTGTAAAGACGCGTTATGTGACAACACAAAATCTATACCTCTTTACAGTTAAACAATGTATTTAAATACATTAAAATGACTATTTTAAGTGTGTATTTAACCCTCGTCAACTATTATGTATCTATATGAACAGTGACGGTAATTTATTAGTTTCAAAAAATACCAACTGCGTAACGCCGTATTCTTAAAACTCGTGTGTTTTAAAAAAGTTTAATAATGGTTTAAATTCTGCATTACATATTGCTTCTAAACTATAATGCGTAAGCAGTTTTGCTGATTGGATCATTTTTAGCCCTTCCCATGGCTCTTCACTAGTCGGTCTAGTTATATGTAGGCCCACTGCAAATTAGAATCGATGGAAACCCGAACATGGCGGCGAAACATTCGATTTGTTAGCCTCCACCCCAGGGCAGTCATTAGCCAGGCTGTGCCGCGGCTCGAGTCACATTTTAGAATGGAATTGCCACTTCCTATGCATATACTTCCCTGTTTATTTTTTTAGAAAGCAAAGGAGCAGTGCCCACCTGCTGCACGTATGCGGGATGCTTGGCAGGGTCTCGGTAAACCCTCCAACCGTAGTTAAGACGGTGAGGCTTTGGAAGTTGGCGCGAAGAGTTGTTATTAGACCCAACACCGAACGTGGTAGCGGTTGCGGCCAGAAGTTCTGGCTATGTGTGGGGGCCACATGTATTTTATAATAAGAAGCAATCGATAGGAAGCGAGCAAGCAAAACACGCAGCGGACATCCCGGGTACACATATACGTACATGGGATGCGGCTAAACGGATTAATACGCGAAAGCGCATTATACGAGAATGTGTGCGGACATCAGCATGCATGTGGTCACGTGATATTTGGCCAAGCTGATTGATTGACATCAGACAAGGAAAACTGAATATCCATGCCGATGAGCATGCGGATTGAAAAGCAGGATACGGATGTGCCGCGTGCTTTTCCTCAATATCGCATTGTAACAGGGATAATAATTCAATTTTTAATCGTATTAAAATGATTTTAAAAGAACCTATGACGATAAGACTGCAATCACATCTCACAATTATAGATGTAAGTTCTACGCTTGAACTTAAGTTTATTTCAGCTAACTTTGTCAGAAATTACAATCTCAGAAGCACTGAAAACTGGTGGTGTGTGTTGGAAGTCCAGAACAACGACTGCTGCCCAACCCAAAAACATCAAGGGTCTGTTCCCCCCCCCCTTCCCCAAAGCAACAACAAAGCCTCTTCCGGTCAAAATGTTCCAGAAAGTTCGTTTACGGGTGATAAACAGGGATCATCCATAAATGATATCACGCTCCAACGGGAGCGTGACAAGGGAGGGAATGTGACGTAACAGCTCTATGTTGCCTGACACATACAATTTAAGAATGCACTTTTAATGACATTTGCCTCTTCAAAGTCACATGAAAAGCTAATCGCTCTTGGTATGGGCATTGGAAGGGCCAAATGTTCCCAGTTGAGATTGTCTGGGGAGAGGTGAGTGTATAAAATCACTTAGTTAATGGACTTGCCCCTGATTTCAATGAAATTTTATTATGTAATAAATGTATGGTTTCATTCCCTTCATTTTATTTAGGTTTACCACAAAGAAATTTGTTGACGTGACAGGGGGGAAATGGGGTTCAAGATAATGTGACAACTGCGTGACATGTGGGGGAGGGGAAGGGAGATCGAAAATTCATAAAAAAAATGCGTGACATCATTTGTGGATTGTCCCTTACCGTAAATCCTCATTTTCCCCTTCATGGCCTGTTCTAAATAATAATTTGAAAATTTACTGTAATTTAACACCCAATAAAAAATTTATTGAATACAGTAACACATTTATTTACACCTTTGTGGGATTGGAAACAGAAATTTGCTGTATGTATTGGCAACTTTTAATCGAAGATTCAGTATCCTTGACTCATAAATGAAGAAAGGTACAAAAGTCCCTTTATTGTGTCGACATGTTTCCGACTCGTACGCAGATTCATTATCAAGTCAACTATTTACAGCAGCTAAAGAGATAAACGCACATTAAGAATTAACAAAAAATGCTATCTCAACGGCTATTCTACCTCAATAGGATGAAACAATTACAAGATGTCGCAGAATTACATCATAAGAAACTTGTCGCGCGTTCGCAATCAACACGCGTCGCGTTGCTCACATTTTGTGGCATACGATTGTAAACTTTCAAAGGGTTGTTACATGCAAAATCTAGTCAGTTCATCTTTAATATAACCCGTTGTACTCTTTCTAAGCATAGGTTACGTTTGGTTTTAAGTTCAGGGAAACATGCTGACTAATAAGCAACGTTTGAAAAAAAGGTGAAACATGTGAAAAGTGTATTCGACTATAACGTGCTGAGAGAAAAACCATGACTCACCTGCACTTTCCTCCTACACAGGTACGGATCAACGGATTTGCTTCGCGGACTCGCGCGACCTCGGCCACGGTTCCGCTCCTCGGACTTTCCCGAGAAAAATTCCACAGAAAAACCGTTGAAAATCAAACCACAACTGGAACAAGAGCTGATTTGCAAGTTTGAACTTCTATAGGTATACGTACCCTTGCGCGACCCTCCGCAGTCTCCCGGTCGAAATGGGTCTCGGTCTCCAGCGAATCCGAAGAGTCCCCGTTCGTGGCCCTCAGGACTTCATTGGTGCGATAAGCGAGTTCGGGATGTTTCTTTTTCCGCGGAAAAGACGGTTCACTTATCATCGTAGCTGGAAACAGTACACACAAAAACATGCCCACATTAAGCCGAAGAAACTTTCAAAAACCCGGTCGAAATCGAAAGAAAGTAAGAGATTGCCACGCAAAGCAGGTAAATGGAGATTTAGCTCCGCCCCGAACCCTCCTGGACACGCCCACGGAAGGCGGAACGCGATTTCCATTTCCCCAAAAGCGAGACAGCTATGAATTTCCAATTCTAAATGGAGAAATTTCATGTTGCTTATGTTTAAGCCCCGCCCACGAACCCTCTCAGACACGCCCACAGAGGGAGGGGTTCCAGTTTCATTTCAAGACACGCCCCAAAGTGAAAAGTCACTAACAACAACCAATTTCCAATTTAAAATGGCAAAATATTGCAAAACATACTCTGTTCTCATCTGAATTTATGTCTAGGCCCCGCCCTCGATCCTCCCAGCCACGCCCACTGAGGGCGGGGCTCGGTTTTCATTTCATGAATTTAAAAAATCACCAACAACCGATTTCCTATTCAAAATGGTGAAATTTTTAGAAAACACACTCTGTTCTGTGTACTAACTTAGCATTTAACCACGCCCACAATCTTTCATGCCCCGCCCACAACTCTTCCAGCCACGCCCACAGTCTTAGACCACACAGGGTTTTCACCCCCACCCAAGTGAAAAAAGTTACAAACAAATAATTTGCAATTTAAAATGGCGAGATTTCATGAAAAATACTGTGTTGTATGTAACTTAAACTTAAGCCCTGCCCTCGCTCCTCCCAGCCACGCCCATAGAGGGCGGGATTCGGTTGTCACTCCCCAAAGTAAAAAAGTCACAAAAAGATAATTTCAACTGTAAAATCGGTAATTCTTCATAACACATACTCGGTATGAGATTAACATTATGCCCCGCCCTCGTCCCGCCCAACAACGCCCATTTACAGTAAAACTCGATCGCTATTCGTCGAAACAATGATCCCGCAATCAATCGTAAATGTGGGCTGGTCTATACTTTACACTGACAGTTGCCAACTACAAAACAACTCCTTTTGAAACTTTGCCCAACATAAAAATTCAGTAACAAGCAACACCTTAACTCCTCCCACATTTCACTCGAACCAATCATGAAAAATGAATCTGTAAATTACAAATCCCTACAGCTTTCAAACTTCTCAACAACGTAAAATTATACAAAATTATTTCTTAAATACTGTTGTTAGCATATACACTTACCATTCATCTAATTAGTTACTACTAACTAAAAAATAGCACTGCAATAATTAATACAGTAGAACGTCGTTTATCCGCACGTCAATTATCCGCAACGTCAATTATCCGCACACCTAAAACACTTTTCGCTCTGTAAAATTGTGGTTTTATACTGTATTTTCCATGACATGTGCGAGTAGTGACCAAGTTAAACGCAATCGGAATGTTTTATCAATCCAGAAAAAGGGTAGAGTATCAATAAAACCAATAAAGGTGACTGTTGAAGATCAGAAAGAGGACTTTTTATGATATCAAAGCCTGAAAAGAAGAAATTTTGAGCTGTGCATCGAAGTTAGATAGCGAAGAAGGGTCCAAAAGAAGTACTGGGTGTACTGCACGTGTTTTTCTGCATTAAATAAAAGCCTGTTTAATTATCCGCAAAAATCGTTATCCGCACAACCCTTGGTCCCAATTAGTGCGGATAAACGACGTTCTACTGTATTAATAATTAAATTGTGAATAAATACTTTTCTTACCTCTAATTTAGTGTCTTCCTTGCAATAAGCTTATTTGCACATTCCCTATAAATCACCCTTCTTATATACAAATTAATCTTGCCCCTGGCGGCCAAACACCGAACTAAGAAGCAGAAAACCCTCATAGGCTAATAATGTCCCTAAATTGCTTCGTTTTTCCTGTTTTTAAGTTGATGCAATTAAAACTTTGCTGAATCAGGCCAAGGAGAATCTAAATATCTGCGAAACAATGTAGTATTTCTATGCAAATGAGCACATGTGTTGCCAAACTCGGCAACACTTCCCCAACATTTCGCTGAATGATGTTCTCAAGTGCGGAAATAAAGGGTTGAAATATATCACATCACTGTTTGTTTGGACATTTCCTGTCCATGTTATGGTGTGAATCTCAAGTGCTGGGGTTTTTCCCACCCAGGGGTTTTTCATCTTGTCACTGACCTCAGCAAAAACCCAATATAACTATATATTCAAAATGTGACTAAGGAAATAAATACAAAAAAAGCATTTGACAATGTGAACTCACAATGTGATGTGTGAAAAATAAGTTTCCGGCTTTTTCCAAATAATAAAAGACACGTCGAAAAAATGCTTAAGAAACCGGACGTGACTTGGAAATTAAGTGTATACATAAGAAACTACCTACTCATAATATTTAAACCCCTTTGGCACCGGGATTAATAATAATTTAGCACGAAATTCATAAGTATTGCGTAATCACGATTAGGCCTTTTAAAAAAAAAATGCAGTTTCCTGTACTTTATTTAATTGAAAACCCGGTAGTTGCACAATGAAAGTCTATTGTGGTGTTTATTTCAATGTGTCAGACACGCCCACTTCCAAACAATTGTCTTTTTTAACAAGCAAATAGAAATAAATAAGCCTAATTACGTCATTTTACGTTTATTTCTAAGTTATTTTGTATTTTTATTCCTGTTTATTATTGGCTGCAAATAAAAGCAATCGTATAAAATAAATATGGTATTGTTTGGGGCATTTTATGGACCACCTTCGTGACCAGCGAGGCCACGCCCCTCGTTCGATTCCAACCAATCGCGTGTAACTAGCATCCCACAATGGCAACCATGGTAACAGATGTGATTCCAAATCAATAAAATTCCCATCATAAATTAGAAAACCACAAGGGAACAAACAAAAAATTTTCCCCCTATTTTTATGACCGATGAAACCGAATAACCACGCTTATGCTGAAACAGGAAAACAACTAAACCGTGTATTGGGTTGCATTACACTGTATTCTGCATCGTTTAGCAGTTTAAAGAGGGAATTTAGCCGTTTACCCGGCAAAAATGGAATGATTTTTAACAGAGATACAAAGGATTTTCGTAAATGGCGGCCATTTTGTTTTTACAGTTCACGCTTAACACGTCACAGTCGTGTTTCCCATCTGAACTATTCATTGCTTTGTAGTCTGCATCATTTGGCAGTTTAAAGAGGAAACTTAGCCGTTTACCTGGCGAAAATCCAATAACTTTTGACAGAGATACAATAGGGTTTTCATAAATGGCGGCCATTTTGTTTTTTATTTTGAGGTCACAGTCGGTTTTCCATACGTGTGACGCACATGGTACCTTAGCGTGAAAAATCCCAGTAATTAAAACGTATTGTGAAGTATAAATAATAGCACAACAACATGCAGTGAGGGAGAGAAAAAAAGATCACAATAGGCCTACTTACGGGAAACAGGAAATAGGCTTATTTCAAAATGGCGGCCGCACAAAAAATCCACAAAGCGATTTCGTCAGATGACATCAAAACAAACAAAACTACAATTTAACTAATTTTTTTCCCCAACAGCTAAACTTCCCGACCTATCTCCTCTAGCCAAATAACAAGACTGAAATGGACGGCAATAAGCCAGCTTCCGCAGCGCCACCAAGCGGATCATTACGTGAAACAACCCACCCGGCGCCACCACGCGACCGTGCACTGAACTACGGCCAATAACTCCACCATTGATTGCATTATTGATTAGCAGATATAACGCTCATGCATTTTTTACAAACGAGATAGTAAATCCTAATTAAATTTACGAATTAAAACTCGTATTTAATGACTAAAATATATAAAAATAAAGTAATGAAGTTTAAATGTCAATAAAACAATAATCAATTAGAAACCCAATTTAACTAGACAAATCAATACAATTAAATCTTATATTAAATAGTTAATTGACATTGGATAATTGAACAAATAAATAGATTAGTTTCTGAATTATTAACCAACTATTGCACAAACAGGAAATGTGAATGTAATACTGCGAAATTAATCACCTTGAATTTAATCAGCTTCTTAATTGATATCTAAGTGTCTGTTGCCATGGAAACCAGCAAAAGAAATGCAGTGATCACTGAAATTCTGCGATTTTCCTCGCCAATTTATTTACTATTATTACAGCAGCAGATTCGCCCACACAATTCATTAAGAATCAGAAAATAAGTGGCCAATGTCCAAGTTACACCCAACCGTAATTAACAATTAACCTTATTGGCACTTACTCATCAACATCCAATCACAAAATACACGATCTACAGTTTGAGGTGTGGTTTCAGAAACATCTTTAATAGTTAATTAACTTCTAGAAAATGATCTAACTCGTGTCGGAATATTCTCAGAAATTCACAGGAATTAGAAATCACTACCTTGATGCTTAAGTATACTTAAGATCAGTACTATAAATACATATTAAATGATAAAAATACATACTAAATACCAAGAAATACATACTAAATACTATAAACACATATTAAATACTATAAATACACACTAAATACCAGAAAGACTTACTTACTCCGCACTAAACACTGTAAATACACACTAAATACTAGAAATACTTACTTAATTCGCACTAAACAATATAAATATACCATAAGTACTATAAATACACACTAAGTACTATAAATACACACTAAGTACTATAAATACACACTAAGTACTATAAATACGCACTAAATACTAGAAATACTTACTTAACTCAAACTAAACAATATAAATACACCATAAGCACTATACATACACACTAAATGCCAGAAATACACACTAAACAGTAGAAATACACACTAAATACTACAAATACTTACCTAATTTGCACTAAACACGAGAAAGACTTACTTACTTCGCACTAAACACTATAAATACACACTAAATACTAGAAATACTTGCTTAATTCACACTAAACAATATAAATACACCATAAGTACTATAAATACACACTAAGTACTAGAAATACATACTAAACAGTAGAAATACACACTAAGTACTATACATACACACTAAATACCAGAAATACACACTAAACAGTAGAAATACACACTAAATACTATAAATACTTACCTAATTCGCACTAGACACCAGAAAGACTTACTTATTTCGCACTAAACCCTATAAATACACACTAAACACCAGAAATACTTACTTAATTCGCACTAAAGACTATAAATACACACTACATACTTAGAATGCATACTAAATACAATAAACACATACTAAATGTTAAGAAATGCATATCAAATACTGCAAATATACACACTAAACACTAAAAATTAATACTAAACACTTTGAATTCTTAGAAAAGAAACTGAAATTCAGAATTGATGATTGGAACAACTAACTACATTAAGGACTAGGAGGGACTATATTCGGTACGTATCGATTGGTGGTGGAAAACGAGGTGGGCGTGTCTAAGGATGGAGACGGGGGCAGTGAACCTTTTGACGCAACAGCCACGTCACTATGCACTACTTTTCTTAACCTTGCACGCAAGAGTACATAGTGTATGCATTTACTTACGGAAATCTCTAGGAGTGGCCCTAACTGCCTCTTGGATTGGGGCATGTTGGCAGCTATCATGCCATTTGAAGTGCGTCCTATACTCGGAGTTCAACTGAAACACAATTCAAACACTAAATTACACACAATATTAACTTAAGTATACAATAACGTACTTAGTAAATCAATTAATTCAATATCTCCACGCAACGCAAACCAAAAACGTAACTTATTTCGTAGAAAATTCCGGAAAACGTTTAAACAAATCACCGGAAAGCCAGTTTCTTAATTAAATACCGACGTTAACAGAAGCTACATCAAAAACCTGTCCAAGTTACCATATTGCACTACTAAAATTGGTTTTTCCCAAGTCCGGATCGATCGCAGCCGCGCGGCATCGCTAAGCAACCCGTAAGGATTCCCCACACAAAGTATACCATTGAACGGTGTTTATGAGAGAAATACGTCGCTGTCCATCACCTGGAACCGGTATCGAAACCGATAAAAGCGTAATTTGTGGAGAGTTTCAAAGGAAAATCGCTTCTGCTGCGTTTTGCCCCTGAATGTTGGCCGCACGGCCACACTGCGGTGCGATGTAGTGAAGCTAGCATACAAAAGCAACCCACCATCGTTTCTGACCGTTTCTCGTCGATTTTATTCATTTTACACGCGCAATTTCCGTGAATAAACGCATCGAAACCCATTTCTGTCTATCCATTGAAACCCACTTTGCGAATAATTCGCAAATCCAATTAGGCAAAATCCACAAGCAAACCAAAAATATGGTGTAATTTGTCAATAAAACGCCCTAAAAAAAAGACTCAAAAGCATCGAATCGTGTCTGAATGCAAGTAAACGAGCAGGATATCCGTCATTTATCGTCCATTTTGCGCGAAATTCCCTTCATATTTGCTATTTTTGCGATTTTTCTTTTGTCCGTTAAAAAGCAGAAAACGTTCGAAATTTTTGAATTTTTAAGCCTAACGAACCCTGTAGGTGCT
>WWPM01024042.1:0-12615 GCA_023279145.1 Glomeris maerens | reverse complement strand
CGTTCGAAATTTTTGAATTTTTAAGCCTAACGAACCCTGTAGGTGCTTAATAACGGCGTTATTTCAACAAAATACGGAAAAATCAAATCAAAAACTATCCAATCGCATCTAATTGCAAGTAATCCATTATTTCTCATATTTTTAATTAAAATTTGTGTGAATTTGCGGCCGGATTCATCATTTTTGTCTTTCTATGTCCGTTGGGAGCAGAAAACATTCGAATTTTTTTTAAAGCATAACAAAACGGTCTAATCGCGTTATTTCTGGAACAATCCGCTTATATACGGCATCACGGATGACTTTACGACCCCAAAATACATGTTTCACCGGTAATTAACGATCGCCGCGTGATGGACGAGAATAATGGAGAGAAAGAGAGCGGAAAAAAAACGACGGATGGAATCGCAATGGCGAAAAGACGGGGGAGGAAACGGAGAAAGTAAAAGCGGCAAGAGGTAGCGGTAGAAGTAACGGTAAGCGATTGAGGCTGTTACGTTCGGCAGCGGTCGTCCCGCCGATAACGGTGGAAAGTGGTCGCGATGGCGCAGAGAATGGGGAATTCTCGTTTTTACCTTGTCTATTGGCATCGACGGACATGCGCGGCACAGATTCAGGAACGAATTCAGCATCAGACACCGTTTTAAGCAATCCTCGTAATGAAAATGCGGCACTTTTTCCGCGAAAAAGCCACCGAAAAACGACGCGATCGGACGCACAGCAGCAGGCTTCGCCTCACAGCTCCACAGCAGAGCCGTCTGGCGGCCGCATCAGCAAACTCGCAACCACCTTTTCAAATACTGCTTTTTTTAAACACAAATCATGCCCAATTCCCAGCTTCATTTCATTACACTTCTCTTGTCTCCAAGGAACATTTAAATTGGGCAGATGACAACTTATTACTATGTTAATTTGCATAATACAGTGCTACATATATAGAATCTCGAAGTTTGCTCTAATTACAATGACAAAATTAATTCCTAAACAATGTAACTTAATTAAAACAATCTTCAAAGTATGCATCCTACAATCCTGACAATTAATAAGATTCTTTGTGATCAAAATACTGCAATTCAGTTATGATTTTGCACAACATTAGAACCTAATGAAATGATAATTGAAGATAATTATAACAATGTCATTTCTAACAGTTTGATCCAAATGTGGCAGTTACAACTTACAAAAATTCAAAGGACATTAATGCAAATTATAAATCTGATACATGTACATTATATAAATGGTAAAGTAGATTTCCAGCAAATTTCTTTTACATTTTACGAGAAATTCCATTCAAAGGTTTACAGATTGTCATTGTTTGTATTACATCAATGTCCACGTGTTCAGAATTGCCAAAGCAGTCATTTTGGTTACGTAAATTGTAAAACAACAGAGTACCGCATAATACTAATATCATAAACATAAAAATGCAGAAAACGCAAACTTCAAACGTGCCGGTACACAATTTATTCCACGTGGTGAGAATGAGACAAATGGGTTTTTGTTTGCGGTGAACCGGGTATACGAAAACACGTGATCTCGGAAACGAGTCTCGGCCAATTTCACGAACTTCCTATATAGAAAACTGGCGAAGCGGGAAGCAAAAATAAGCTATGTACACAAAGCGGTTTGTGAAACTGGACTTTAGTTACATTTCATCAGGCACTGATTGGCTTATTTCGTATTTTTCTTTGCGGAAAGAGTTGCGAGAACGAGAGAGAGAGAGAGAAAGAAAACAAAATCACTCGCGTGTCGAATTGAACCGCGGCAACAAATGCAAAAATATACACGATAAGCCTTATTTACACCGTTCTCGGAGAAACAAAGTACAGAAACTTTGATTTTTTCTGCAGCAGAAGTAAAAAAAAATAATAATAATAAAAACAAATAACCGGTAACAACTTGGTCATGGCGAATCCGCAATTCGACGGGGAGTTATTTACAACAAAATGATATCTACATTGACGGTTAAGTCCCATATTTGTGCATATAGAAATTCACGATTTCAAAACTTCTTTCCGTTCTTTCGTACGATACCCGTACGTTCGTATTTCACGAAAACAAAAAATAAAGTGAACAAAAACACTTCAGATCAATATATTACATCACCTTTATCTTCAAGGTAGCTCACAAGTTTTCTCGAACGAAAGAGGAACAAGAAAAGAAAATGAAATGCCTTTTGAAAAAGTGAGCCGTCACTGGTTTTGAGGGTTTTGGTACAAACAAGATGTCTCCAGCTATACAATGTAAAGTGGCGGAAGGCGTGTTCAATTATTAAACCACACCCACTGCTGTTTCCACACCCAATCAAAGCATACAATGCAACATCATGATGTTGGAATGGGGATTAGCAACAAAATTCTCGTCTCTTCATCCGAAAACGAAACAAAACAAAATCTCTTTCTCATCATTGTCTGTAATTAATGTGATAAACATAAACCGAACAAAAAAAGGAAACCAAACAACGGCTTTGCTAACCGAAGGGCACTTATTCTGATAAAGACTACTACAACGATGATGATGGTTTCAAAATGCTTCCGTCTTCTACGCGTCCTCTTCGCTATTCGCAACTATTCGCGTGTCCTCGCAACTTCGCCTTTCCGTGACGGGGGAACGCGGTGAATCCGGCCGGAGACCGCACTTTGAATCCGTATTCATATTCACGTCTTCTACTTCTCGTTTTCCTTCTCCTTCTCCTTCTAGTTCTTCCGAGCAATCTCGGGGAATGTTGATCTCGGATGTCCTCGCGACAACTGTTTCCGTCTCCGTCTCCTTCTGGGCGAGGACCTCGACGGCCACCGGAAGGACACCGCCGAGAGGCACTTTGGCTTTCTTCAGATGAATCTTGGGCGATTTGATATTATGCGTGTCCATCTGCTGCCGCAGCAGAGAGTCTTTCGGGAACTCCGCTAACTTAAGCGGAAGATCTAACTTTGGTTTCTTGGCGTCTTTCGAAGGCAAAGACGTGTCGCCGCTTTCCCGCTTCTTCGGGATCGGGATAGAACCGTCCGAAATCCTCTTGAACTTGATCCGCTTCAGCTTCTCGTCCAACTCGCTCTTCGGCCACTCGCCTTTCTTAAGTACTTTCTCCTTGAAGACCGAGATCCTTTTGAATTCGGGCTTCTTCGGCGTCGTACCGCTTTCCCCCGGCAGGTTGTTCCCTTCCGCCGTTGCTTTCTTGACGTGATGGTGTTGGTGGTGCTTGCTTTCCGAAGACACCTTTGGCAATTTGAAGTCTTTCAGTTTCGGCGCGTCCCCGCCACCGTTCAAACTTTTAACCGTGCACTTCTGCTTCGCGGGCACCTCGCCTCGGTCCTCCTCCTCCTCCTCCGCCACCGCGTCCAGCTTTCTTTTCACCGCCGTTAAATCTTCACCGCTTTTCTCTTTCTCGGCGCGAGAGACCGACACCGGGTGGTAATTGTTCTCCGACGCCAGCGTACGGGCCGCGTTCGACACCACGGTGTTCTTGTAGTACATTTTTAACCTGACGTGCCACGCTGTAGAATATCGGAAACAAAAAAAGGAAAGGAATAAGGAATACTAACCAGATGAAGAAGACACACACGCAATCACAACATGCGTAACAATACCCGAGTGGGTACGCACTTCAAGAGTAGAAGCAGAAGCGGCATTAGCACGAACAAACTGTTTGCACTGCCTAATTACGCCATACGAGTGCGCGGCGGATCGATACTTATCCTCGGTGTCGTGTCCGAAATGTCCCTTTGCGCTCTCTGTTCCATTTATGTATTTATTTCACTGGGAGGATTAACCCAAACAGCCATTAGCTGGATTTGATCGTGAAAATGTGATATTATATTGAGAAAGTTACAATCCCCCCCTTTAATTTGAAAGGAAGAAAATCAGATCTTTCATATCAAAAAAGGTTCATTGAATTTACTGATTAATACAGTGGAACCTGTCTAAGTTGAACGCCCAAGATCCAAAGAAAACGTTCAACTTATACAGGTGTTCAAGTTAGACAAATAAAAAAAATCCAAGACAAAATATTGAACATCATGGGAATAGTTGTTTGTCTCCCATTATATTTTTCTTTCTCAACCTGGAGCAGCAACATGTTTAAAGCAATTTCTAATGGTTTCTGGAGAAACTAATTTCCAGGCTTCGTTGCTGGAAGTCGCAAATTTGGTTTTCAAAATTAAAGAACGCGACAGCTTTTTTCGGTAAAGTTGAGATAAAGGGAAAAGTCCAACTTGAAAGGGGTGAAAAGTGTGAAAATGTCATCGAGTGGACTCAGATTGTGTTCAAGTTTTAAGAAGGAGGGGTTCAACATAAAGAGGTTAAGCGCAGTGTGAAGTCTATGGGCAAACGTTCAATATATGCAGGTTTTCAAGATGAACGGGTTCAAGTTATACAGGTTCCACTGTACTGCGATCGCAATTACAGTTTTAGGACACCCAAATGTCTTTCGGCTTTAGTGTTTAATAACGAGAAGTGTCTTATAACCGTTCCAAAACCCGCGTGGGAATGAAATCGGGACTTTGCTTCAGGTGTCTTAAAACACGTACTGTCTTATAACGCGGGTGTCTTATAAGGATTTTACGTGCATTTTGTGGGCAACTTTACGTGCTAGAATTAGACCAAAAAACGTGCACAAAAATCATGTCAAAATAACCCCGAATGAAATTAAAACGCTTTCCGGTAAGCTTCCTGATCATAAAACGTTCAGCAACGTTCATGCAACGCGTGCGCACTGTATGAAATAAATTTAAGTTGCGGAGAAGTAATGTTTCAATAATAATTATTAAAGCATTAACGCAAAACTTTCGGCATTTTGATTCCAGCGCGAATAAGTAAACAAGGTAGTACGCAGACTGAATAATTTTACACAGTGTACCTATACTGGTGACGGCCGACACGGTACGGAACTGGTGAATGACGTTACGCGGCAGGAAATACACGTCGTTGTCGTACAGCTGCAGGCGGGAGTAGCGGATTCCCTCGCGGTGAAACTGGTTCAGCTTCGCGTCTTCCACCCATTGGATGCACTGCGGCAAACCCAATTAACCGGAATTATTTACCTTTTAATACTGGGACGACGAACAACTTATACCTGCGAGATCGGCGGCTCGTGCAAGTCCAGCTGCAATTTCTCGACGACGTCGTTGAAATCGGCCGCGTGGAACGCGACAACGTCCTTCGTGATCCGGTTGCGGGAAACTCTTAAAAGCAAAAACGTACGAACGTGATCGCAGCCCTTTACTAAGTGGTGCCTCGCACTTCGCGCCGTACCTTTCCCCGCAGTTCACGGCTTTCAGGACCCCGCCGGCCGCCGTCGTGTGCCGGTCGAGCCCGTGCCCGACGTGGTCGGCGTGGCACTTGGTCCGGTCCTCGAACATCATCTCGCGTGGCTCCGAGGCCCTTGGAAGGTACTGAAGGTTCTTCAGCTCGTTCAGTCCTCCCCTGTCAAAAAAAAATTCAAACCGCATCTTCATTTTCCCGTTTGCCGAACCGGAAAACACCGTCGGGATTCGAACGGACCGTTTGCGCTTGAAAGGTGATTTCGGGGCATCGGCCGTCGGGATGAGCTGTTCGCCCGGTCGTATCCATAGGATAGGGCCGTCGTTGCTCTCCTGAGGGGTCTCCATGGCGACGGCCGAGAGAGGACCCCACGGCATGGTCAACCTGATGAACGGGTTCTTCTCGAGCGCGGCCAGGAAATCGGGGAAGTAGCTGCCGACTTCCTCGTGCACCGTGCCCACCAGGCTGATCTGGTGCAAAGGGCCCGCGCGGTACGTGCCATTCTTGTAGGTCCGGTGCACCTGCTCGCGGAACTTCACCATCGTCGTCGTCTCGATGTCGGACCGGCCCGTGAAGCCCGTCTTGACGGTCAGGTGCGGGTAGCTTTCGGCGAAGTGCTCCAGGAGGTCCGGCAAGAAGGTGGCGCCGTCGTGCACGATGCCCATCACGTGCAGCGCGTTCCCCAACTCGTCTTCTTCGAAAACCACCTGCGAACGAATTGCAAAAATGCCACGTGATGGCAGCGGCAGCAACTTAAAACGGTTAACCCACCTCGAAGAACTCGTTGGCGAGGATCTCCATCTCCGCCTCTCCCAGGTGCGAGATCTCGTCCTGGAACATGTGCACGGCCGTGGCCCCGCCGTTCGGGTACGCGTCCACGTGGATCAGGTGTCCGTATTTGAGGCCCTCGCAAGCGGCCGTGGGCGAGTTCCTCTGCGTCACGTGGTAGTTCTTGAAGGCCCCGTTGCCGGCGCAGTCCGCTTTCGAAGACAGCGTCTCCTGCGGCGCGGTCTGCAGACCGCCGCCGCCTCGCGAGCACTGCACCGCTCTGTCCCTCCGCTTCAGCTGCTTCCTCGCGTAACAGCTCTTGCAACTCACCGGTTTACCCTTGGACGACGACGAAGAAGAAGACCCCGGCTTACTTAAGCCTTTTTCCTCCGCCGGCGCTATCGGCTTAGGCTTCTCGGTCCGCGCCTCGGTCTTGACGGCGACCGCGGCAGGGGCTTTGGGCACGCTGTTCGCGGCGAACATCTCCGCGTACAACTTATCGATGGGCAGCGGCTTGGCGCTGTCCATCATCTGCCGGTAGCTGATCTTGAACGGCTTATCTTTGGGCCTCTTGTCTTTCGCTTCCGCGTCAGCCGCCGCTACGTCCTTCTTCTTGTCCGCTTGCGAAGCGACCGCCGCCTTCGGCGTCAAGGAGACCTGTTGTTGCTTCGGGACCTTCATCTTCGCTTCCGCCGAAGAAGACTTCCCGACAACTTTCTGGTCGCTTACCGACTTGCTCGTCTTCGAAGCAGCGACCTTGTGCTTCGAACCATCCTTGCCTTTCGTCGCTTTCTCCCCTCCGCTCGGCACGTGGCCCGTCTTCTTCGCCGTCTTCTCCTTATCGCCGCTTTTCTTACCGGTCACCTTCTTGCCACCATCGGTGTTGCTTTTCTCCTTGTCCTTCTGCTTCGCGGTCGCCGGCACTTTCTTCTTCACGTTGCCCAAACAACCGTCCGCGCCAACCTTCTGCGCTTTCTTGTCGGCGACCTCCTTGACCTCTCGATCGGCTTCTCGCGAACCCGCTTCTTTACTATCGTCAACGGCTTCGTTGCGCGCACCTTCTGTTGACTCTGCTCGATTCTCCTCCTCCGCGTTATCAACGCTCGCCGCCGCGTCGACCTTGGCACCTGGTTGCGTATCGACGCGAGCAATAACAATCGCTGATTCGCTAGCCTCACGTACGCCGGCTTCCGCGAGCAAACAGACAACACGTGTTTCCGTCCGCTCATCCGCTTCCTCCTTCGAATCTCTTCCCTCCTCGTTGCCAACAACTTTCTCGCCTTCCGCGTCTACTCGGACACCTTCGTCCGCTTCTTCCGCAACCGACTCGCCGTTACCCTCACCCTTACGTGGACTGCTCGCACCACTACGACACACTTGGTCATCTTCCACGATAGGCTCACTTCGGGCACCTTCGGGTTCATCGGCTTCTACGTTGCTCTCCGCAACTTGCGGCTTCTCGCCGCATTCCGAAACCGAATCTACTACTTCCGCTTCCGGAACATCCCCGCGTTCAACCGGATCTTCTCCGGAGTTTTCGGTTCGTTCCGGCAAAGGTTCGCGGTGTTCACGCGCACCTGCCGCTTCGGTTTCCTGTTCGCGTTCGCGTTCGAGCTCGGCTTCCGCTTCGGACAGCGTCGGCATCTCCGCCGGCTCCGAACTCGGCTGCGGCACCGTCTCGCTCAACCCGTTCGGGTCTGAGATTCTCGTTTCCGCCTCGTAAGCCTTTTCCGTCGTGTCTTCCGTCTCCATATCCGCGTCCAAGTCCACGACTTCGACCGAGGAGCTTTTTCTCCTCCTCATCATCACCACCATCAGGTCCTCGTTCCTCGCCGCTTCTTTCCGCATCGGGACCACCACCACGGACTTCTTCCTACCCGCGCCTGCTTCGTTCTCCGACACCTCGCCTTCTTCTCTCTCGTCGCTGTCCGTCGAATCGGAAGACGAAGACGATGACGACGACGAAGACGAAGACACTGTATTGCCGACGTGCGCTCGCTTTTCCCTCCGAGGGCCCTTTGTCTCATCCTTCGCCGCGTTAGGCCAGGAGGAGCCCTTCTGCTTCTGCGTCGCACCCTTCGAGGAAGAAGTCTCTTTGGCGGAGCGGTCCTTGGACACCTGGCGATGTCTCTGATGCGATGAAACGGCTGTCGATGCCGATTGGGCTCCGGCCCTTCTGTCCCGCTCCTTCGCTTTCTTCGACTTTCTTTTGGAGTGATGGTGGTGATGATGCCGGTGATGCTCCTGCTTCTGCTGCTTCGGGTTACGGTGACGGTGATGCTTGGGGCACCTCGTCTCGCCCCCCGCGAAGCTGCCTTCCTCGTCCGATCCGCTGTCGGAGCTCCGTCTGCTGCCGCGCGGCGTTTCGGCAACTATTTCGGGAAAGAAGTTGAAGTAAATGAGTAAAGTTTCAATGTAAAGTTTATAAAACCCATCACGAACATGAAACCGGAAGACTTTAAAGGCTTTTCCCCCACACAGAAGTATCTGTTTTTGATGCCGAATTCGACTTCAGCATTTCACAAGTCAGTAATTTAGAGGATATCCGCAACTGTTCCTACTCAATTTACAAAATAAATAAAGGTTGCATTTTTCCTCGTTCAATGAGGATTTTAGACCACTTTCCTTCCGATAACTTTTCCTTGTTTTCCCAACAAAATGACTGACGGCAATTACGCATATGTCGCTGCTTACAATACTAACATCGAATGTAAAACCAGGTTTGCCACTGATTTCTAATTTTTGAATTCCCTGACTTTCCCTGATGCAGCATACTACGATTAATGGATCTTAACCCACATCATTACATTCTTCATTTGAAAATCATCAATTAAGAACTGATTTAATTATAAAGTGATACAAACAGTCTACAATCTCGGTAACTCTGCGATTACAATTAAAACTCCCTGATTTTTCAATAATTTTGCAAATTCCTTGGCTTTTCCACAACTTTTCAAAGCTATTTCCAAATTCCCTGACTTTTCCCTGCGAGTCGCAACCCTGTAAACATACACAGGTTTCTTTATAATTAATACGTATCACTGTAATTATCTCGAATTTAATTTGGCAAACAGTGTGCGAACAGCACACATAACATAATTTCCATATTTCACCATCCATGACCAATTTAAAAAACAAACTCCAACAACATTTCCAGGAATCCCATGATGGATGAATTGTTTACTGACAAACGTAATATTCAGCATTTTTAATAACAAGTTGCTGTCAAATTCGTTTCGTGGAGTGACAATCCTGCATTTTACTAATACCTGAAAGCAGACGATGGAAAACCAAGTGACAAACATGATTAGATGGCAATTAAGCATCGATTGAATGACAGAAAAAATTGCTGTTCAGTTCACCTTTTTGACTTCTCTTCCTGTGATTGCTTTCAATCGACTCCCTGTTCACTTTGTAAACTTCCGATCTCCTCGTCTGGGACGTGATAACTTTGCTCTTGACAGTCTCCTTGGGCCTCCTGTCGCCGTCTTTACGGCCGTGTCTGTGACTTTCTTGAGACGTTTGCGTTTTGAAGCGGTCATCGTGTTTCCCACGCGAATTTCGCATTTTTTTACTGCGCGATCCGGACGACGTCGACGACGAGGACGAGGAAGATGAAGAAGAAGACGACGAGGAACTAGAAGACGAGGAGGACGAAGACGTCGAAGAAGACGAAGCCGATGACGACGTAGACGACGAATTGGACAACGGAAGGCCGGGCAGATTGCGATAGCTGTTGTGATCTCGCTTCTCGTAAACGCGATTTAACGAACTTGACGAGTTCAATCGGTCGAATTGGCGAGACGAAGAAGACCTCCTAGAAGTGTAGGAGTCGTTTTCCGCGCAGCTACGGCCGTTTTTCCGACCGGAACTCCTGCCGCGATCGTCTCGACTTCGCGCCGACGCGAACGACGAGTGCCGACTCGACGCCATTTTGTAGCCGTCCTTTCCGAGTCGCTGTTGCCGATCACGTCCGACATCCCCGTTTCCCTGCACCAACGTATCCGTTAAACCTCCAATTCTTTCCTCTATTTACGTGTATTAAACTCGAAAACATGTAATACAGATCAAAAAAGGTTTTTTAAGCGAATTATGGAATTGTTAGTGGTATCTTTGAGAGGATTTCATTTATTATTTACTTAATTGAAAAGCAGATTGGCAACATTCCGTCGAATGTTCGCAGCTCGTGGGCGGGGCTGGTGACGTCACGCGCCGCAGCCAATGGCTGCCTCTACTGGCACGAATTCAAATTCAGTTTTAAAAGAACGAAAACGTCCATGAATTATATCAACAATTTTAAAGCAATTTCGCTCGTTGTGTGGAAATTACAAAGGTTGAAACATTGTTTTCTCTGTCTTTGGAAGGATTTCATTGTTGTCTTAGACCTAAATTGGAAAAACTAAGATTGTAATACAACGAGGTCGATCGTTCTGTCCGCGTGGGCGGGGCCATGACGGCGCAACAAATGACGTCACGCGTTACTTAAATTCGAACTGAACGATATTTAAATAACCTATATTTCTCAGCACGAATAAAGCACAAAAACATTTGACATTTCAAAGATATAATCTCGATTGAAAAGACTTTCCTTGACAAAGCAATCGATACACATATTCCAAATAAGTCGGGGGGGGAGGATTAAATAAACCGTTATTTTCAAATATTCCAGTTGATGACGTCATATGGAACACAAAAAGGAACAAAACCGCTCATTCTGGCAGATCATCTCCTCCTGAGCAAGTGAATTATGGCAAAATCTACCAGGACAACGCTGGATATCTTCGAGGCCCTTCAAGGAAAAGTATTCTGCGACGCCATCTTGAGATCCCAAGATGGTTTATTCCAACAAAAGGTGCACAGGAACATCGTGTCAAGAAAAAGCCCTTACTTGTACGCCACATTCTGCACCGGAATGGAACTTTCCAACGAGATTAACGACGGATCGCAAGTCGTCACCATCTCCCAAGTCTCCAGCGACATCTTACCGATCGTAGTGAATTTCATGTACAAGGAAGACATGTCGGAAATCAACAAAGAAAACGTCCAGGAGTTGGCAATAGCGGCCGATTACATGGATGTGCCAACACTAAGGGACGCCTGTTCCAATTTCATGCTTGGGAATCTGGAAGCGTCCAACGTGGTGGGCATCTTGCGATTCGCGCAGATGTACAGCTACCGCGAATTGCGAGAAGAAGCCAGGCATTTCTTACTGGTCAACTTCCAACAAGTTATCGACCCTGGAAATTGCGAAGAGCTCATGGACATGACTGGGGAAGAACTGGCAGACATCTTAGGCGAAGACAAGCTCAACGCGAGCAGCGAAAACTTTGTTTGGGACGTTACGCGCAGGTGGTTTGAAAAGGACCCGGAGCAGAGACAAAATGAAGTGGCCATGCCCTTCGCAAAGGTCTGTCCACACAGTTAGCCATTAGGGCAGTATCATTTATGACATTTAGCCGTAAGATCATTTCTTCCATCTTTCCGTTGAATGACAAGTTTCACTAATTTATTACCTAATTATTCCCTATTGCGCTATTGGCCCCTCCCCATTATCCTCTTGGCCCCACCCAACTATCTTCTTGGCCACTCCCCATTCTCCACTTCAATCAGATCACTCCTCCTAATGAATCTTTAACAATTCATTAGACAATCGTCACCAAAACATGTTAACTCCTCCCTGTTCTCCACTTGGTGCCACCCCTTTCTACCTTGGCCCCGCCCAATTGCATTCTTGACCCCTCCCTGTTCCCCACTTGGATCCTCCTCACTTACCAAGAGCATCACAAATTTGCATGCAACTTCCTCTTTCCCCACTTGGATTTCCCCACTTGGATCTTCCCAATTCTCCACTTGGCCCCTCCCATTGTTCAATTCCCTCCTCTTGGCCCCTCCCACCGTTCAATTTCCTGTACCGTTGCTCCTCCCCATTGCTGAATCGCCCTGCATTCTCCTCTCACGGCTTCTGACCATTCCGACTCGACCCGTTTCACAAACCCAACTGTTTGCTCCTCCCCCTCCCCCGCCCATTACATATTGGCTCCTCCCCCTCCCCGCCCATTGCATATTGGCTCCTCCTTCTTCCGGCTTCCAACCCACCCTTTATTTCCTATTCGACCTGTTTCCCAATCCCCCCAAACGCCTTGTTGCAAACCACTCCCCATCATCGGATAGTCCCCTCCCGATGCCACTCCTTCGGCCACACCCATTAGCCGTCCTTCCAATAGCATCCTGGATGTCTTATACACCGAACAAAAGTGTACATTTCGCATTTAGATCCGTTTCGCTCTCCTTGACGCGGTGAACTTCATGAACGCGGCGATCTTTGCGATACATCACTCGCTTAACAGCTTAACGGAATGGTCGCTCCTATCCCGAGCAAGGATCACGCCCCAGGTCCTCTTCGCGATCGGTGGCTGGAGCGCAGGGGAGCCATCCAGTACCATCGAATGCTGGGATTCCAGGACCGATAGATGGAAGAGCGTACGCGTTCATTTTGCCAAACCATGATTTAACTTGCGATCCGCTTCTTCACACCCAAGTCTCCATCTCTCTCTCTCCTTCACCCTCTCTCTCTCCCCTTCACCCTCTCTC
>WWPM01024041.1:0-20234 GCA_023279145.1 Glomeris maerens | reverse complement strand
GCGGGTGTAGCTTCGTTAATTAATCAATTAATTAATTACCTAATTACTACTGCGCGTCTTAAGAATAAGAACGTCGTTAATCTTCAGTGTCGGAGGGGTTCGTTCGTTAATTACGTCATTGATCGAACGGAATTGATTGTGGGGTTCGTATCTTTATTGTGGTAATAATGTAACTTTGAATCGTGAAAGAACTTAATGTTTCCAAAAGGGTTAATTAGTAAAATTGTAGCAATGATAAGAAGGGGCATTTTGAAGTACGAAACGTCTATTTTGTTGTTGTCAAATCCCAAGGGCCTTTGATGCGCATTTACCGATTAATCTTGAAGTTTGATATTCCGTCTACAATCCCGCATGCACTTACAATTGTGCAAATAAATCTTGCCAACGACATTTTATCCAACTGCGACTTTCACAAAATCGAATTATGAAATCATTTGCGTGCAAAAAAAGCAATTAATGAATTTTCATCGATTGCCGACACCGTTCCCAGTGTGCAATCCTCTCGAAACTGTGCACACCATGTTAATCGATAAATATATGAGAAAAACCTGATTTGCAAATTAGGAACGATTGTATAAAGCGGATAAAAGAAAGGGGCCAAAACAGTTATTTCATATTCTGGACGCGTGCTACGCTATAAATTTGGTCCCTGTTTTTTTTTTTAGGGGGAATGTCCCAATATACGCTATAATAAAACTGCGTGTACAGCTTTGTGGTGTTGCAATTTATAACTTCATTTAAAAACGGCCGAAAATCGATAACAACTCTTTATTTCGTAGCAATAATGTTTAGATTTGCAAACGAATTGGGCGAAAAGCATGGCCTTCAAGCATCCCTTCAAGGTCAAACGCAGCCTTGCCTCGAATGGATGCTTTGGAGGTGGTTGGGACCTTTTTGGGGGAAGGGCGGCCATGCATTTTCGATAGATGAATGTGGGCGGGAAACGAGGTCGGCGTTTATGGGTCAGATACTGTCCAGTCTCTTGCCTTGACCGCCGTATTTACGACCCATATTGCGCAATAATTATCGTGTTTCAGTGTGTGTGTGTGTGCGTTAGGGGGCGGGGCTTAAGCCCTTACAAATTTCATAACTCCCAAGGGCCTTGTTTGTGTTCCAGTGTTGTTCGTAATTCACTCGTATCAAAACCTAATTAACCATCATTCAGATTTCAAATACTAATACTAATATACATAATAGTTTATTCGTTTAAGAAAATTGATTTGCAGAATGAGGAATCGTAATTTTTGTTTATATCTTATTAGTAATAGTATTTACAGTAATTAAGTGTGTTTTAATTGGGTTGTATTGTAACTGGACATTGGAACCTTGAGACGTTAAAAGAGAAAACTCGTGCCCTTTTCCTTATAGCCGTTATCGATCCACATCCGGTGGAAAAAAAAGCCCTTTGTATACGCACGCGAAAGGGCACTTGGGGGAAAAGAAAGTAAATGGAACCTCGGCTGAAAAGCTGAATTCCAACTTTTCATTCAAATTATTCACTTCGGATTGGGGCAAAAAAGGCCCTTTGGAATTTGAATCGAACCACTGGCTTTGTGGCAGGATTTTCTTTTTCCCCTTCAAAGAAATATGCCCTAGAAATGAGGAAAGGGCCGTTCAATTGAGCCAAATCCGCATTCAATTTTAATTGAAAGGGCGTTTCCATTTCACTCGAGTAAAATTTAGGCCTGATATCTTGTCTAAAGGACCTATTTTCAAAACGCGTGATTGGCACGAATTTAGACTTGTTGTAATTGTTTTAAACGAACCAGTCAAGGGCTTGCCCAGTTAATACATATATTGATTGATTTATCTTGAAGAAATACGCAGCGCCTTCAAGAAACCGTTGATTACATTTGTCATTTCCTTTTTGCTCCTATTAAGCGAACAGATATCAATTGTGATTGACGGCAATTGCGAGGAAAACGAAGACTTAATTTGCAGTAATTTGCAATTTTGGAAGCTTCTTAATAACTCATTATGCAGCGGAGTTCAACGAAGGGCCAAACTCTTCCGACAAGCGCCCGCCTCGAATTACCGCCCTCCCCATTTCGCCGAATCCGTAAATATTCACGTCTGCCCTTAGTTAGGTTTGGCCTTGACGGTCGTTCTCAAGGCCATCGAGTTGACATCTTTCAAATAGCCGGATTCTTAGGTGTATTTTTTCAAACAAACTGCGTTCTCCAACATTTCGGATCACGGTTGAAGATTCGATATATGCAATATCAATGAACGGAAATGCAGCATCTAAAGGGTGAATTGGTAAAATTCAATTTCAGTTCTAGCTGAGCTTCAATTTAAACTCGATAATGAAAACACTTTCAAAAAAAACCTATTAGTGCCTTTTTGAAATTTTCCCAACAAAAATGGCGGCCTTAAAGGGCTAGAATACCTTCATTTTAGCTGTATCGCCCAACAAATTCAATTCGGTTGAACTGACAAGGGGTTCTTGTTTTTGAAACAAAGGGCTTCGCTTGAATTACAGCGCCCTGCATTCGAGGGTGAGCACAATCCCAACACATTTTAGTACGTACTTGTTACCTCGCTCACCTGGTGGCACTTTGAGATGGTGACGAGTGACCGGAAGTTCGTCATGGGCCTCGCGTTCGGACGGAGCTTTTGCCCGGGATCGACTCCGACTCCGACTGAGAGACTGGGGAAAAGCCGCTAGGGGGCGCCGCCGCAGTCGCTCGTCCAAATGCCACCGATTCGCCTTTTGCGCGCCACACTGTCCTCGGACGAGACGTGCTTTTCGTTCTGACCGAGTGTCCGCCGGTGGACACCAGCATCCGATCATGCAGGCAAGTTCTTCTTCTTCTTCTTCATATTATTGTTATTATTATTACAGTAGATGCGGTCCCTCGTATCGATTTTCGTGTCGAAGCGGCAACGGCCCTATCTCCCTCTGCTGCCATGTAGTAGTACAATAGACCTCTGACATTTGGCGCCACTCCCACTTTTTGTGCGCATAACGCGGTTTCTTTTTTTTTCTTTCTTCTTTAGTTGCACTCTCGCGTATTTCTTGGAATTCTAGCAGATGTTAGGGAAAGGGCGTGGTTTAGCTTCGTGCCCTTTACCGGAAATTTGGGGATGTTCCCCGTCAAGAACGGGATGACCTTCAACGGCCCGGAAAAATGAAACGAGTTTTTTGGGCGAATTAGATTTGATGAGCGCCGTTGAATGTCACTCCAGCGCCATCTGTCCGTGTCTATACAAAAACTTGTAGACTAATAAGATAGTTTTGTCTCCGGAGTTCCTGGTTTGGGCGCAGGCAGTTATTTGGTTTTGCTGACGTCATTGGCGGCCATTTCTTCCGAATTCTTTCCGAGCAAAATATATATATATATATATATATATAGTTTCTTTAAAAAAAGGAAAAGAAGTTATATTTGTTTTGCTGTTCGCAGCTGACCTAAAAAAAAAGCCTTTACGGTGTTGTGCGAAGGAACGCTTGATCTTCCTAATTTGTCGCAAGGCGTTCTGTTTTCTTAATTTTTTTCTGCTGAATTAAGTTGCTTTTAGTTATAACCCGGTTATTTTGGCTTTCTTGCGATCGATTTTTAAGACGCTTGCCGATCTTCAATCCGCCCGAATGACAATTTACAATATTCCGTGATATTTTTGAGTTTTTAGTCTTGAGGATCGACTGAGTAGTATTGTTTTATTTCATTTTAAGGTTTAAGGTTGCGATTTCTTGTTTAAACGCGGGAATTGGTCCTTTTCTAAGTCGATTTCTTGTGAGCCGGGTTATTTTCGGTGCTGCCCCTTGAAATATTGTCTGCATGACAACCGCTTCACTGCATTTGCTTTTATAGGTTGGTAATAATGCTCTGTTTGTTGGTCGATTTCAACTCTGTTTTCGCCAAAATGTTCAGAATATGGTCGGCAACATTTCCAGAATTGAAACCGCGCCCCTATCGGCAAAACTAACGAACTTGGTTTTCGAATGGCCTTGAAAGCGGGCATCAAGGTCGTAGATGCCCCCCAGTGTGTAGACCAACTTTGTTCATACTCATAAGCTATTCCTAAAGAGGCGAGACTTTTTTTTTGCACCGTGTATATCTTGTAATTATTTTCGTGTTATTTCTATTCTCATCATGTGTCCTTTTAATCTTTTCTGTTCTTCTCACATTTTCTTCTCCTCTTTTCTTGTTTGCTCTACTTTTATTGTCTGTTGTTCCAATCTGTTCCCTGAATGATCGGATTTCATTGTGCGGAAAAAGCGATTTGATATTTGGGTTGAGTTTATTTCAGGTTGAAGCGGGAATTGACGGGCGAAAATATTATATAATTTACTAAAGGGGAGCTTTCGTAGGTCGGCTTCCTAGCACATCGCCTACGGTTTTCGCCTCAATTTGTGCAAATTAATGGTAAACGTGTAAATATGCCGTGAAATTCGGTGATTTCGGTTCAATTTCCCACGAGGGTCTGGGTCCTTTTATGTCGTTGAATTGATCCATCTTATCAATTACATTTTATACCTGTCGTCTAAAATACAACTAATTTCGCGACAAAACTATCCAAATCCTAGAAATGATTATGGAAGTGTTGTTTGCGCAGAATTTATGATTATTATTGGGGTAAAGTTATGAGGAAGCTATAACAACCATTAGATTAATTGAATCGTATTTTGAAAGAAAATAATTAAAACATGTTGGACTTTTCAATAATGTAAAATTACGAGTTCAAACTAAAATGTAATGTGCTAATGAAATACTGGAAAATGAACGTTTAATTAGGGTAAAATTTATTTTCTTCCTTCTGGGGAATTGCTTTCAGAAATTGCGCTTGAAAATGAAATTCAGCAATTGATATAGTTGTTCATTCCGATTTTTAAGTCCACTGTTGCGCACAACAAGGGCAGCGTGTCCTTTCAAGTGCCTCAAACCTAATTTCTACGCGTCAATTGTCGGCTCAATTCGGAAGTTACTTGAAGGCAATCGTTTTGCGCAGACATTTGGTGAGTTTGCCTAACTGTCTGTCCTACCAATTAGGAATACATTAGGATTACATGGGATCGAACAGGAAGTTCCAAACAATTACTGGTAATTTGTTGAAATACTATCAATGTTTGGGTTTTCTGCGAATGGACCCGCCTTTTCGTTATCCGAGGATTTTCGGAGTGCGCATGCAGAAAACTTTATAGAAATTCACCAAATTTGGCAACAATATACCCGAGTATATTTGACATCTCGGTGCAGAATTTCGGCTCGACCGATCAATAAACGCGCCCACTGTGTGACGTCATATTAATTAAATTTCTACAGACAATATTATTTTTTGCTACGCTTTTGTATTTTCATCGATCCAGCTCGAATATTGTACCAAATTTGTCGAATTTCTATATACTTAGTTGGATGTGGTGGAGTGCACCGACACAATTGAATCCCACCCAGATGGGCCTGTAGTCCGAAGGCTGGCGAACGAGATATGACAGCGAATGGATTCGTCGGCCACCTTGTCATTCTCGACGGAGATGAACTCTTCTTCTTCTTATTCTTGGAGCAACAAGACCGAGGAAAGAGACGAGAGGTTGGCCCGCGTCGAGATCTCGGTCCTCGCCGTCATCCTCTTGGTGGCCGTAACGGGCAACTCGTTCGTGCTGGTGGCCCTTTGGAGGCAGATGAAGTTCCGTCCCATGTCACGCATGTACCTGTTCATGATGCACCTGAGCTTCGCCGACCTGATGGTCGCCTTGCTCAGCATCTTACCTCAGATGCTCTGGAAGATCACCTTCCGCTTCCAAGGAGGAGACACGCTCTGCCGCACCGTCAAGTACCTTCAGGTATTTCCCTTTCCCTTTTCTTCTTTTTTTTTTGCTGTTCAGTTATTTGTTTCCGCGACGTTTGTAGGTGATGGTCCTCTACCTGTCCACCTACATCCTGGTCATGATGGCCGTAGACAGATACCGCGCCATCTGCTGGACGTGCAACCTGTTCTGGAACTCGCTCAAGCTCGCCAAGATATTGGTGAGATGTTGGTCCGACACAAGGACCGCCCCAAAGTGTTTGATTGAATGAACGCAATTGAGGTCGGGCTTAGGTGGGCGGAGCTTGGGCGATGGCCATCGTCTTCGCCGTCCCGCAAGCCGTCATCTTCAAGATGGTCGACCTGAACGGAACCCGCGAATGCTGGGTGGTGTTCCAGCCGTGGGGCGCTAGGGCCTACGTCACGTGGTTCGTCACCTCGGCCTTCCTAGTGCCCTTGGCCATCCTGGCCCTTTGCTACGGGGTCATCTGCTACAAGATCTGGAACTACAACCCGGCCAGGAACGGTCCGACGGGCCGTTCGGGGGACTCCTGGCCCCCGGCCGTGGACACGGCCAGCTCCGCGCTCCCCGGGACCGTTGCGACCGTGTGCGGGCAGAGAAAGGCCCTACCGCTGAGAGCGAACGGCCGCAACCAGATAAGTCACGCGAAGATGAAGACGGCCAAGTTGACGATGATTGTGGTGCTCTGCTTCGTCGTCTGCTGGTCGCCCTTCTGCGTCACCCAGATGGTGCTGGCTTACAGTCCGCACAGAGAAGGTACGTGAAGCTCGATGATCTATCGATCGGCTCGGTTCGACTGCTATTATTTGGAGGTACCTACCTCAATGTGGTAGTTTCATTTGGCAAATCCGAGAGAAATTGGCAACACGGCTGCTAATATCTGGGAAAGGAAGCGCCGGACAGCGGAAACGATAATCAGGGAATTAGTTTAATCCCCTCCAATCATCTTTAACTGACCGATTACCTGAATCGCGTGCATGAATAAGGCAAAACTGAGCAAACGTCGCAATATTCGCATTTCGATTTGGATTGTGTTTTGTGCTTTGTGTTTTGTGCGCAGTGGGAGCCGCGGAGACGATCTTCGCGCTGCTGGCCTGCCTGAACAGCTGCACCAATCCCTGGATCTACTTGGCTTTCAGCGGCAGTCTCATCAACCACTTGAGGGTCTGCCTGGGGTTGGGATTGCAAAGGGCCAGGGACAACGACTCGATCGGCGACGAGGAGCCGGAACCCGAGAGACGCAAGTGCGCCACCACCAGGCCCTTGGACGACCGTGTTGGCCCCAAACGGTAAACGAAATTCGCCAGAAGCAAGAAGCAAGCAGGGAATTATTTAATTATCGTTGCTTTCTTGAAGACACTTGGACTTGAGAAGTGAATGTGGGATACCTACCTGCAACACTCGTGGCCTTTCAGTGATTCATGTGCAAATGTCCATATATTTCGACGAGCAAACGACAATGTGCGTATTGTACAAGAATGGAAATCTAAATGTCTAATTATACAATTCCAAATCTTTAATAAACTATTCGTGTGTTGCTTTAATTGTCTGCACAATTTGCATATGAACTCTTGTTTTTTTTTTGCAACATCTGAAAATATAGTTTCAATTTATAGAATATTTAGTGAAAAGGGCCCTCATTTTTAATTCTAGTAATATTTGGTAATTGTGTATTTCAGCAATTCAGTTCAGAATTACAAAATGCGGTATATTGTTCAAGAGGGGAAAACTCCGACGTTCAAATGGCTGTGGAGGGAGGGAGAAAATGGCGTTCCGCCAAGCGGCTTTGATCCCAAATGTCCCAAAGGAGGGGAAATTTATTGCTGCGAAATTTTTGCGTGAAGTATGTGTCCTAATAGAGCTCGGATATAGCTGCTTGTGACGTCATTGGTGACGTCGGTGAAGCCACGCAGTTGGAGTTGCCTTGCCAACGGCACTGGCTTTTCCGTCAGCCTATCGGAAACGAACGCAGCCTGATGACGTCACGAGTTATACTCTTATTACAGTGGTTGGTAGTCAAGGTTACCGCCGGAGCAGCGAAGATGGGCGATCAGATTCAGTTTATCGTTAAGGAGCTGAATAAGGATCCTTTCAACAAAGATTTCAACCTGATTTCTTTCGATTCGCTAAGCGGGACCCAACTTCTTCAAGTTCTTGGCGATGTTTTCTCCGAATTGGACCCAAACGTAACATTTAATTATAGGACGCGCAATGCATGTTTCGGTGAGATTTAACGCTTTGTTTATAACGGATCTCAGCATAGGATCAATCCACCGAACAGGGATCCTGACGAAAAGACGGCGAGGGTCCTGCATATGCTCAGGATACTGAATTACAAACCTCCAAACGGTGACACGTGAGTAGCGATGCAGCACTTACGCCCCTGCTACCTAGCAACCCCGGCCTGTATGCGGGTGCGCGGGCGTAAGTGTTTTGTTTCTACCGATTGCAGGGATGGGTTTCTGAAAGGACTCGTTGCGGGAGAAAGTCGAGTAGTTCACGCGATCCTCGAGTGGATCCTTGGACGCCTTCCCGAGTTGAAGAAGCGATGCTACTTGTCAAATTTCCTGGTCAAAGTGGACGTGCCGCAGGAGTTCCTCGGCGACAACGACGTCGCCGAAATATACGCGCAGGTTATTGGTTATACCTACTCGTTTCCCAATTGAAATACGCTCTTTATAATAAATAAACGTTAATGCATAGTACGCGAACGCGATGGAGGAGTTCAAAGCGGTTCACAAGCAACACGAGCAGATGCGCGGCGCGACCGCGTCCACGGCCGAGATAAGGAAGGACATCTCCAACATGGCTGCCGAGAAGGAACAGCTTTCCAAGAGGGTCGAGCGGCTTAAGAAAAAGGTCAGCCGAAGGTTGGCGCGTCCTCGACGGATCGAGTTGTTGATCGTAACGCGCTTCAGGTCGAGTCGTACGCCGACAACGCTCCCATGATGGCTGCCGCGAAGCAACTTCAGGCCGCGCAGGAGCGAGAGGCCGCTTTAGCCGACCGGAAGAAAGAGCAGCGAGTCGCGGTACCTTGTTACCTCCAAAAATTAATATCGATACAAAACCAATTCCTTAAATGAAATGTGCAGGTACGTAACGCGGAACTGCGCGTTCACAGGTTGAAGCAGCAGTTGCAGGATTTGAAGCGGACGCGGACCGGAACCACTCCGGAAGGTCCCTTGGCCGATAAGGGATAAGCCGTAGTACGAGGGGGGAGGTTTCTAACTCTGCAAAGTTACGTCCAGGTTTGGTGAAGCGACTGGAAGAGGAGGCGAAGATCAACGCGTACATCGCGAACGAGAAACTTCCCGCGGAACTCGCTTCGCAGAAGCGGTGCGTGGCGGACATGGAGAAGGTGGCGACCGACCCCGTTCCGTCCAGACCGGAAGTTGACGCCCTCTACGTGCAACTCAAGAACCTGTCCGCCGAGATCAACTCGCTCGTGGGAAAGAAGGCCATCGGCAGCGAGCCCACGGATGACAAACTGTCCCTTTTCAGGCAGCAGGTTTTGTTGAAATTGTCGCGCTCGTGCTACAGAAGGCGCAGACTGACTCGACGCGATGCGATAGGCCGCGATAGTCGCGAGGAAGAAGATTTCGGCCGCGGAGGTACTCAAAGAAGTTCAGCGCGAACTGACGCGTTTGGAGGCCGAACTGGCGCGGCGATACGATCCGACTCGACCTCCTGCCAAGATTGAAATATTAAAAGGGGAAGAGGTGAGCTTATGAACGCCGCCTTGTTAACCGAGATGAGCCGTAATTTACGTAAAACGATGCAGTTCAAACGGTACGTGGCGAAACTGCGGTCGACGAGCGTGGTGTACAAGAAGAAGCGGCAGGAACTGTCGGACGCGAAAGCCGAGACGGGGGTGTTGAAGAGGACCGAGGAAGTGGTGAACGCGAAGCACGACGCCGTCCGCGCCCACGTTGTAAGTGCGCGCCCGCGCGCTACGGTTTTCCGAACGGATTCCGAGACGAGCGCGTTGTTACCCGATTGAAAGGGCACGTTGGAGGAGGAGAAAGGGGTTACGGGATACCGGAAGGCCCAAGAAGAACTGGAAAAAGTGTCGGCCAAGAAGAGCGAATACGACAGAGATAAGCTGGACGCCCTGACGGACATGTCTTCGATCGTCAACAGTCTGCACGCCAAGATATCCGCTAAGAAAGCCGCTTTGGCCCCCGTCATAAAAGAACTCAGACCTCTGAGAAACCATTATCAGGTTTTTTTTTGCGCACTTTCCCTTTTTAAACAAGTTCCTTAATCAAGCTCGCACCTTACGCAGGATCTGCGGGTGGTTTTCGAAGAGAAGAAGACCGCGCATGCCTCGTGCGCTGCCGGATTGGACGCGAATCTAGCAAAATTGGAACAGGTAACGCGATCGTGTGGTGTGTATTTTATTATAACGGAAACGTCAATATTCTTTGTATAGCAAGTAAAGAAACTGGAGGACGAAGTGCTGGCTCAAGAGTCACGGTACCATCTGCTGAACTGCCAGAACGAGATCTCGCAGACGCACGTGGCCAGAATGGCGGCCGAGATCAAGTTCTACGTAACTACCGACGCGGCCGAGAGGAAAAGATCTCGCAGGGAACAGTACACGCAGCAGATACACGAGCAGGAGAAACTGGGGAAAAGTTTGCGGGAGGAGCACAAGAAGGTGCGCGACAATCAAGCGGCCAACGAGTCGCAGATGAAGATGTGGAAGGACCTGAACCGGCTGCTGGACTGCAAAACAAGGACCGTGTCTTACGAACGTTGAGTTTATTTTCAGTTCAAAACGAGCGGTCCCTAACCCTAATAGTAAAGAGAACAGAATTTCCTAACGGCTAAAGTTTCAATTTTGCCCAAACACCAAAGACCTCCTCCCCCCTTAAAGCGAACGTCTTTGGCAATTCATTTTCCATCTAGTCGACTGAACGCCATTTAAAAACCCCGCCCACTTGTAGTACAACTAGCCAAATTTATTGCAAACGCAAACACAGACGCAAAATAAAAAGGGGGCAATAATTAATTAACAATTTGTAACTGGATACTAATACGCGGTCAACTCGTGGACGTCGAGACCCAAGCTTCGCGGCATCTCGGCGATCCGCGGCAAATCCTCGGCGCTCACGTGCCACGGGAACCTCTTTGCCAGCCGCAACCTCCAGCCGGGAAGCGAATCCCGAACGCGGCCCCTTAAGGAAGTCGGACTGACCAGTAGGACCGCGTTACCCCCTGCCTCCGACAAGTCGTCCAGCTGGGTCCTCAAGGCGTCCAGGGAACCGCCCATCGCGTCTCGCACGCTGTACTTCGGTTCGGCACGGTCCATGAGAAGAAGGTGCCTGGGGGGCATGTAAGTGCGGTAGAAGACGACGACGACGACTTGGCCGGGTCTTGACCCCGTGTCCAATCCTTGCAGGTGAAATAAAGCGGGGACGACCCCGCCTTGGTGGAGGAACCCGAAGAAAAGCACCCCTAAAGCGTTCGACGCGATCCACGCGCAAAGGGCCTTGTTTTTCAAACTCCAGTTTCGGGTTACCGCGCCGGACGCGAACAAGACGAGGGGGAAGAGCGTCGGGATCACGAAGCGAGCTTCCTGGTGAGGGACCGTCGACAGGAGTAGGACCGGCACGGCGAAACAGGCCATCAGGAACCCTTGCTCGCGAGCAACCGCCGCCGCCCCCCGCAACCTCCTCGCGATGGCCGAGTAACCCGCGACGGCCAGGACCCCGAACAACACGGGGCCGTTGACCAAGATGTGGGTTACGCGCGGGTGTAACCCGTGAAGGTCCAACTTGGAAGTGTCGGAGTTGTAAGCTAGGAAGTTGAGCGGGGTTAAGACCCAGGTCCTCGCTTGGCCGCACCGGTAGTAGTAAGAGTCCGCCAAGACGAAGGCGGAGGACGTCGAGAGGAACGTGACCGCGAAAAGGACCGCGTGCCCCAAGGCGCGACGCAAAGGGACGTTGGGCGCGGCGAGGGAGTGGAGCCACGCGAGGCCCGGTACGAGAGCGAAGAACAAGAAAGTGGGGCGGTTGAAGAAACCGACGCCCGTCACGGCCGCCAGGATCACGGTGTCCCGGCGTCTGGGGCCCGACGCGCGCGGGTTGAGGCGCCCGACGGCGAGCAAGATGGTGGCCGAGAAGAGGACGTACTCGAAGGAGTTGGACAAGGTGCGGGGAAGGAAGGTGAGCAGGACGTAAGACGAAGCGTGAACGGTCATGGTGCGGAAAGGCCTTTTGACGGAGAGCGTCTTGCAGATGCGGTGCAGGAAGACGTCGGTGGCGGTGGACAGGACGGCGACCAGGACGCGAGGGGCCACGAGGACCGTGTAGGGAGTGACGGCGGAGAAGGACCTAAGGACGCGGATGGGCAGCCCGACGGCGAGGTAAGGAAGCGCGACGCTCCGGATCGGAGACGTGCAGTTGAATTCCCACGTCCTCAAGGTTTCCAAGTTGAGGACGTCCCCTGCAATTGTATAATTTATGATGATTTGAAAACGTGATGAGGATTTTGTTTATTGAATTAAATTGCAAATTCATCCCGCTTCTCGGAACGTGATGACGTCACACCGGCAGTGGCCAATCGACTGCGAGCGTCGCGATTACGCGAGTATTTTGTGCGCAAATTTGCGAAGGAACGGGACTGTGAACATTTTGTACGAGAAAAGAATAGACCTGCTATAATCTCGGCAGATTGGAAGAATTCATCCGGGTGGATGTACCCGTTTTGCGGAATCAGCGTCAGCACGAATCTCAAAATCAACAGTAACACGAACGTTTTCTTCGTTTTAGATAACCTTCTGCCCATGGTAACACAATTTTCTTTGTGGTGTATTTCAACCGCATTCGGGTTTTACAAGTGCCCGAGTATAGATAAAAGGAAAGTAGTGCGAGCTGCCGCTAGATGGCGCCAAATCGAGAGAGTGGCCTCACTCCCGTTGATCCGCCATGTTTTTCTTAACCCCGCCCACTCCGCTAGGGAATCCGTGCTGGGCGGTGCTACGGCGTTCCGGTTACTCCCCGAATCTCAACCGAGTGTTTTCGCGTCTTCTGTCGAGGCGAACCGGAGCTTTTTGGGGACTTGCATTGAAAGTTTATCGATTGAAAGCGGAAAATGGCAGCAGAAGTGAAAACGATGACCAGCGTCGAGCTGAGCGCCTACAGAGACCAACATTTCAAGGTTTACTTATTCCCATATCTCCTTTATGTACTAATTAGAGTGAAAGGAATAAGACGTTGGCTTAATGGCAGGGAAGTCGCGCCGAGCAGGAGAGGCTGTTGCTGCTCAGCTCCACTCTGTACATAGGCAACATGTCCTTTTACACGACCGAGGAGCAGATTCACGAGTTGTTTTCAAAGTGCGGTGACGTCAAAAGGGTCATCATGGGACTGGACAAGTACATGAAAACGCCGTGCGGCTTCTGCTTCGTCGAGTATCCTATCCTTCGTGTCAATTATTGCCTTGTAAATAGTCAACATGCGTAGCGTTTAACTTTGATAACGCCCCCTCAGGTACTACTTGAGGAAGGACGCGGAGAACGCGATGAGATACGTGAACGGCACGCGATTGGACGACAGGATCATCAGGACCGACTGGGACGCGGGCTTCGCGGAGGGACGCCAGTTCGGAAGGGGCAAAGGCGGGGGACAGGTTCGCGACGAGTACCGCACCGACTTCGACACCGGCCGCGGCGGTTACGGCAAGATCGTGCAGCAGAAGGTGTCGCAAGCCGCATCGTAACCGTTTCAGCTCGTTTATTAGTACTACTGGTCCTTCAACTTGCTGGAGATCATCTCCCTGAACTGGGACAGGATCTTGTTCTCTCTTTTAGCCCTTTCTTCCTTGTTGAACATGGCCAAGGCCCTCTTCTCGTCCGCGCTGTAGATCTGGTTCTCCTTGCGCAGACGCACGGCTTCCATGCGCCGATGTCTGGTGGGAATTGTGAAAAAGCAATAAAGACGAAGGGCTTCTACGGCAGCGATTCTTTGTCATAATTGCCTGCTTCCGCTCATGACGTAGCCGACGGCCTCGTACGACTCGATCTGGTCGCTGGTCAGTCCGATCTCTCCTCTCCTCGGGATCCGCTTGCCCTCGGCCACGTACGCGGCCATCGCGGCCCCTTCACCGGGCAAAAGGGCCTTGCCGTAGCTGCAACGACGTTCGATTTATTCATTTATCTCTAGGACCGCCGTTCGGGAGAGAAAAGGGACGCAACGTACTCTTTGTGCGTGAGCTGCACGTGTCCCTTGGGAGCCGGCCCCACTTCGGGTTCGCTCGTGTCCTCTTGCTCTTTCTCTGCGGGATCGCGAAGGTGTAACGAGTTTGGCCCCTTTGGTCGGGCAGCGATACGTACTTCTCTTTTCCACCCAGATCTGGAACTGCTCGACTTCGTCCTTGTCGTCGTCCGAGTCGTCGCTGGAGTCGCGCGGCCGCTTCGCTCTCTTTGACTTTTTCTTCTTGCTCTTCTTGCTCTTCTTCTTCTCTGCAATCGAGGTCATCGCGTTTGGGAAGCCGTTCCCGGTGTCAAACTACAGTCAAACTTACTGCTGCTCGATCTGCCGTGTCCGCTTTCCTTCTGCGCTTTCTTAACTCTCTGCTCGGTTCTCTCGCCGTTCAAGGAACTGTCTCTGTTTCGGAATTTAACAACAGGTTATTCGTTTGATTGCAACATGCAGAGAAGGCACGACGTCACTAAACTCTTCGTCCAGCGATTCTTCCCACAGTTCAGGGACGCCGGTGATTCCGATCAGTTCCCTCTCCTTCCTGCGCCTGCGACGAGGTACGTTTAAATTGTGCGTTGCAGACTCTATCGTTATTATTATTATTATTATTTGTGGGATATAATTACGCGGCCATGAAATCGTCGGACGGCTCGTTATTGGCCGCTGCCGCCGCCCATTTGGCGCGGTGACCGCTCTTCTCGTCGTATTGATCGCCGTATCCTTTCGGGGGACTTCTCTTCCTGCCTCGTCGCAAATCCTTACCGCGTACCGGCGATCGGGAAATTGAACGGCGCCGAGATCTGGAACCCGACCGCGACCGAGACCTGGACAGCGCCATTTTGGATTTTTGTCCGATTTTTCAGAACTCCGCCCATTACTGGGAGCTTCTACCAATCAGAATGACGACGTGCTGGTAGACCAGTGTGACGTTCGGTGCCGGTGTCGGTGTCGCGTTTACGTGGGTTTTTGGTTGTGTTGATCCGATAACGTTGCGTTTTATGTCGAATTTCAGTTTAGTGAGAGAGGATGAATGCTGAGAGTACGAGCATCAGGGACTTGAAACCCGGGATGAAAAATTTATGCTTAATTTTCATCGTCTTGGATATGGGCAAGAATATACGTATTATCATCGTATACGTGATCCTTGGACGGTCAAGTAAATCGTTGGGTTTTCAGGACGACCGAAAAAGACGAAAGAAGGACATGAAGTGCGAACTTGTAAAGTTGCAGATAAAACTGGTTCGATTAATACCTCGCTGTGGGATGAGCCTGGTCAGCTGCTGCAAACGGGAGATATATGTAGACTGTCCAAAGGGTAATCGGGAAATGACTGAATTTTGAAATTTGCCGCAAGATTTTAAATGTTGCGCGATCGATTGCAGATATACCTCTTTGTGGAAAGGTTGCCTGACCCTGTACACCGGCAAAGGTGGCGAAGTAATGAAGATTGGAGAGTGAGCGCATTTATAACGAAACCTACGCGAGTTTTTTTTTTAGGATGGTTACCACGTACGCATTCGTTTTGTAGGTTTTGTTTGGTGTTTTCCGAGTTCCCGTTTATGAGCGAGCCGGTGAACGAACATCAATTCCAACAACATGCAAAGCTGCAGGTGTTTGTTGTTGGGTTCGCGTTTATTTATTGCGATGAATACGTACTTTGAATTCTAGGGCGAGCAGCACAGAAACTCGCCGCCACCGGGACAAACTCCGAATACCAACGAAATGCGGCCGACAATCATACAAGGTGTTTTTAATAATTTATATTAAGTAATCTTCGGAATTGGCACAGGGGAAACTCGGTTCCAAATCTCACAGGAGGCAACAACTGCGTACCGTTGGGAGCGGAGTGTTCGGGGCCCCGCGGAAACAACCGTCCGGGGACCTCGGCCCCAACCCCTTTGCTGCCTCAAGTTAGGAACGTGAATTACAGTAACGGCATGAACAGCTCGAATAACAATGGCAGAAGGATGTCCAGAAGATGAGGACGAGTATAACGGGATAGAGTCTACCGAATGCCGGACTTTACGAGGGCGTTCGCCTGTGATACGTTTCAAGTTCGTATATAGTCCGATTTGGACTTTGTCAGGATGAAAGCAGTGTGTTTTTTTTTCTCATTTTCTACGTAAAACGAGTATTTGCGCAGTTGGCCTTTTTTAAATAAAAGAAATGTTTCACTAATGCTGCGCAGAAATTGCGTCAAAATGCAAATTTGCGCTTCCTCCACTTTACATTTCCGTTATTTTTATTCCAATGTAATTTTAATTTTACGTATACTTGATCGTTCGTTCAGCCATGATTCCCCCAATCACCGTGGGCCAATCATGCTCGTACGACTACAAGGGTAAACTGTAGGGGAAACATGGCGCTTGGCCACTGTGCTGTGCGCGATCCAGACCGTTACCCTCGTGTTTATTGGGTATGTATTTGAATACGCTTCACTGGTTGGGTAGCGTTTAGGTGAAATATGGCTAGCTTCCCTTTTGTGGGCGTGTTTTTGTCACTTTCAATGTTTCACCGTTTGCCACGACGGAAAAATAAGTTTTGAAGAGTAAATCGTTTTGGATTCGCCTTCTGCAATATCAGTATTAACTCCTTGCTAGACTGTTGACATGTTGAAGGCGGTTATTTTAGTTGGAGGACCTTTAAAAGGTGACGTAATGTCCACGCAATGTATATGTAAACCTAATTTTTGTTTTCAAAGGACAGTTTTGAATTTCAGGAACAAGATTCCGACCTCTTTCTTTGGATGTTCCGAAGCCTTTATTTCCAGTAGCGGGGCTTCCGACGATCCAGCATCACATCGAAGCATGTTGCAAGGTTTATATTTATTCACGCTTTTCAACATTTAATTGCCTTTAATTTCGATCAACATGCGCTTGTTTAAAATTGCAGATGGAAAATGTGAAGGAAATAATTTTGATTGGGTCCTATCAATACCAATCGAACGATGCTCTGTTCGGATTCATTTCAACAATGTCGCAGCAATACACGATTAACATCAGGTGTGAAATCAAAAAATAATACCCCAAATAAAAAAGACGATGGGGCTACGGTAACAATTAAGGACGACGTTTCAGGTACCTGCAGGAATACACGCCTCTGGGAACGGCCGGTGGCATCTACCATTTCCGCGACCAGATCAAAAGCGGCAACCCGGACGCGTTCATCCTGATGCACGGAGACGTCTGCGGAGATTTCCCGCTGTCGCCGATGCTGGATTTCCACCTGAGCCGCGGCGGCCGGTCCCTCATCACGGTCCTGGCCACGGAGGTTATATTATTATCGTCCTCCTGAATTGTTCGCGTTTTACCCGAGTAACTTGGGAAAATGCGAATTTGCAGGCCACGAGGCAGCAATCTTTAAACTTTGGTTGCATCGTCGAGAACAGGGACACGCACGAGGTTAATTAGTAACCGCACCCCGACCGCTATCGGATCGTAACGGTAGGTAACGTTAAATTTCGCAGATCCTTCATTACGTGGAAAAGCCGTCCACGTTTGTCAGCAACCTGATCAACTGCGGCGTTTACGCGTGCTCCATGGACATATTCAAGCACGTTGCCGGCGTGTTCAAGACCAAACAGTCGGATCACTACTCGTGCCTGAACGACTACCTGGGGGATAACGGAGGGAGCGGAGTGGACGTGCTGCGCCTGGAGCAGGACGTGTTGATGCCCTTGGCCGGAACGGGACGCCTCTTCACCTACCAGACCGCCAAGTTCTGGAGCCAACTGAAAACGGCCGGGTGATTTCCCCGAATCCGTCCAGTCACGTTCGGTTTTCAGAAAGGTTCACTTTGCAGTTCGGCGATCTACGCGAACCGACATTACCTGGACTTGTACCGCAAGGAACACGCGGACAGGTTGGCGCGCAACGGCCCCGGCAAACCTCGCGTGATCGGCGACGTTTACGTTCACCCGGCCGCGTCCGTTCATCCCACGGCCACCGTAAGATTCGCCCGGCTCGTTCGTCCGTCCGTCGATTTCGTCGTAAACGTGTTGTTTTGTTTTTGCCAATGCGCAGTTGGGGCCCAACGTCAGCGTGGGAAAAGGCGCGAACGTCGGACCCGGAGTGCGGATACGAGAGTCCATCGTTCTCGGCGACGCGGTCATCCAGGTGCGTCTACCGCCTCGTAAGTTGGGAACGGAGAGCGGGTCAGTACCCTTTTGAACGACGCAGGACCACAGCTGCTTGCTGTACAGCATCATCGGCTGGAACAGCACGGTGGGCGCGTGGAGCCGAGTCGAAGGGACCCCCTGCGACCCGAACCCGAACAAGCCGTTCGCCAAGATGGAGAACGTGCCGCTGTTCAACGAAGATGGCCGCCTCAACCCGTCCATCACTATTCTCGGCAAGTTTATCTTGGATTCCAATAGACGGTGCGATGTGAACGCCCCAATGATGTTTTTTGACTCAGGTTGCAAAGTTCAGGTGCCGTCCGAAGTGATTGTCCTGAACTCGATAGTTCTACCGCACAAGGACCTTAGCCAGAGTTACAAGAACGAGATTATCTTGTGAAGTGAAGTAAGGCAAAAAAAAAAAAACAAATTTCTATTGGCCTTTTATTTATTAATATTCAACAACCGGGAATAAAATTTGAGCTGTACAATCGGCAACAAAATTTCTCGTTTTCACCGGGACAGGGAAAAAATACAAATAAATGCGCGATAGTTGAAGAATTGCGGAGTTAAAACAAATGGCTTCCTCCTGACCCGCTCAATTTTTATTTCTTATTTCGTCTTCGGGGTCTCTGTCCGGCGCTCGAGCGGCAGGCGACTCGACCGCGCACCTCTGCATCTCTTCGGCCACTTCGGAGTAGTACTGCCGGGTGTTGAGGTAATCTTTGATGCGCTTGGGCAGCGGCAATCCGCAGATCAGGTCGCGACGCACCACTTTCAGGATCACGAATCTTGGAATGGGAAATTTACCTTCTAAATCTACAACTTGTTGCTCTTTGGCGCGTGCGCGTGACAATACCGGCACATGTGCTGAAGCGACTGGACCTGTTTGAATCTGGACACGGGGTACAGTAACTGCACGCGCATCGGCCCCAAGACGGGGCGGTGATGCAGGAAGAAGAGGTAACGGCCGCTTCTCGAGTGTTCCACCGCGTTCTGGATGAACTCCACTATCGTGTGGCTTTTGAAGTTGGTCAGCGTGCCGAAACTGAAATTCCCTGAAATCCAACGTCATAAAATGGTATTTTCAAAATTGGTGCGTCGATGGCGTTATTGTTTGCATTTCTCGACCTTGATCGTGTTCGATCCTCACGTGCCTAATGAGACCGTTCAACTTGAACGTCAGACTAAAAATGTAATGTTCGTCCGAACTGTCGCGCACGATGAACGAGCCGTCCGGTTCGTTGGCCAGGATCCTCTCCGCCGTCTCGCCGCTCAAAGGGCCCCAGTACCAACCGTACTGAAACGGGGAACGCTAAGGTAACCCGTCCGTATCCATCGAATCTTTCTATACGTACGTCTTTAACTTTCTGTATACTGGCAGCAAAGTCTTTCAGTCGATCGTCCACGTAGTAGCGGTACGGCGACAGACCTGCCAAGAACATCGCGTACGTAAACGGGACGCGTGCGTACTTCGAAGGGACCGTAACTCGACAGGGTATTATTACCGCCTCGCGACTCGTCCCGGAACGCGCCGTCTTCGCGCGCGTCGCTGGGCACCGGCGGAAGGGCCCTCCTCTCGTACCGCGTCAAGGACCCCGCTTCCTCCTCGTCTCCCCTCGTACCCTCTCCTCTTTCTTGCGAGTGTCTCGCGTGGCGGCCAAAGAGTCCTCTGAAGGCCCGCTTCAAGGATGACCAGCCGCGGCGCTGTCGCGCGGAGGACCAGGACCTTACCTCTTCCAGGGTCACGTGGATGGGCTCTTCGGAACACGACCCGAGGCTGACCCGCTTGGACCTGCGGGCGGCGGCGGCAGCATCGTAACGTGTCGGGTTCGTCGAGAAGAAGTGCGAGAGACGTCTGAGCGTGCCGCCGGCGTCTCCGCGTCTGGCGGCGGCGGCGGCAAGTTCTTGGTCGGCCCCTGCGGCGGCGCTGCCGTAAGCGTCTCGGTCGTCCCCTTCGATGATGACCCGGTTGAAGAGCACCAGGGAGTTTTCAAAGTCGGTCCCTACGTACGATGGCCGGTGCCCTTGCCGATCTAATTGAAATTCGGTTAAAATTCAATGATGTGGTTTGCTCTGCCGAGTACAGAATTAAGAAACGCCCAGGATTGCATAAAGTTTTCATCCCCCAACCGAAATAAAT
>WWPM01024040.1:0-43562 GCA_023279145.1 Glomeris maerens | reverse complement strand
CCCCCTTTTGGCGGGAAAATCGAGACAGGTTCAAGATAATGTGACAACCGTGTGACATGGGGGAGGGGGGGGGGTCAAAAATGCGTGACATCATTTGTGGATGGTCCCTGTCTGCCTTTTACAAGCTACCTTCACCACTTCAAAATAAAGTAATGAGGTATGTAGTACACAACGCTTGTGACGTCATCAGTCTGGCTTCGTCACCGGCCCAAAACGAATTTGACGTCATCAGGCTGCGTTCGTTCTTGATTGGCTGGCGGAAAAGCTACTTCCATCTAACAAATGTTTAAGGATTTCAGGGGAAACATGGCGGCAGCAGCCGAAACGGTCTCGGTGACACCAACCTTCGTGACGGCAAACGCGGCTCCGGCCAACGGACAGAAAATGGCGGCCATTATTATTCCGGAAAGTGCCGAAGGCACGGCAGTGACATTGGCGCTATAATAAAAGCCGACATTCGGTTGGCGGACGCGATCGCGATCGCTATGCTCAGGTCCGGCATGGATCGCGGCGACGGCGGCGGCGACGACGTGTCCGCCGTTTCCGTGCTTCAGATGGCCGACGGTTTGCCGAACGACGACGAGGACGACGAAGTGGAAGCCGAGTCGGAAGCGGACGGATCGGCGGCGGCGTTCGTCGCTTCGGCCGCTCATCCGGAACATTCCGAGTGCGATCCGGAGCAGAGCCGATCGAGGCACGAGCACGAGCAGCAGCACCATCACCAGCAGCAGGTGCAGTTTGTAACTCCCGACCAACTGCAGCTGGACATCCGTACAGCACACATAGTCATCCACGACCAAAGTGCGGACAACGGCGATCATGGGTCCTCTGTCGGCGTCGGCGACAAGATGCCCCAGGATGCCCTTTCTTCTTGCATCCATAACCCCGTTCTGCCCGTCAGGTGCAAGACCACTAGCGGTCAACTGCACAAAGCCAAATTCGGATCCGGTCCGTGTTTAATTTCACAAATGTAGTTTCAATATACAACAACCCTATTAGAAATCTTTGGCCGCGGCAACCATGATTGCTTCCCATGTCCATTGTGCACACTCATTCGCTCGCAAGTTAAATTCCTGGAACACGCCGTAAAGGTTTTGAGGTTAATTCTAGTCAACCAAATTACCATTTTCCTGAACAAAGCAAAGAAACCAAAAAGGCCCTTGCATGCTGTTGATTGCCTCAATGAAGGCCACACGTGATGGTCCCTTTGGCAACGTTTTCTCGTATTTCTCCGGCTTCAATTTCCCACAATGGCCCTTTACAAAATTTTCTAATTAAGATTTCCAATAGGGTCCTTTCCTCTTGCGACATTACGCCATATACCTCGATACGGGGGGAGGGTGTTGCCGAAAGTAATAATACAAATACGAAAATTGTATGAACTTTAGGTGGAAGAGGCCGTTGCATCAAGGTGGACGACAAGTGGTACACCCCAAACGAGTTTGAGGGCCTTTGCGGAAGGGCCAGCAGCAAGGATTGGAAGCGCAGCATCCGTTACGGGGGCCGTACCCTGCAGTGCCTCATCGAGGAAGGAGTGTTGAGGCCCCATGCCACCTCGTGCACTTGCGCCGCGTGCTGCGATGATGTGTCTGTAGTCGGATCTCACATCATCCCTGTACGGTAACCCGGTGCTCTTTGGACCCCATGCGCTGCATACTCAAAAGATGGTTTGTTGTCTTTCCCAGTCCGGTCCCGTGAGGCTGTTCGTGCCCTACAAGAGGAAGAAGAAGGACAGCGAACCACGGCTTACCCTCAATACGAAAAAGATGCAAAGGGACTTGTGCAAGGATTCCCCATCTCCTCAACTCAAAGACAGTACGTACAGTTGCAAACGGCCCCATGTTTTGTACTTTTTTAACAAAGATACGTTTCCATCACAGTGGTGGTTACCCTTGCGTCTACTCCAATCTCAATGGGCGCACCTACTTTCTCGGTGGGAACCGAGTCCCTGCACGTGGTCGCTTCTGGCGAAGGCAACCTGATCGTTGGAACCCCGGGTATGTACGTCTTCGCCATCACCTATCATTCGGCACTTTTTTCTGGACAGGTACGCTAAGTTTGTGCCCTTATTGCCTGCAGTGCATGGGGACGCAGGGTCCGTGATGGGCGGTTCATTGCCCCAAACTCCCAAGCCGACTCCTACACCGACGGTCATGGACTTCAACGAGCAGAAGCAATGGTGGCAACTTGAGGAGGTGAGACCCCTAAACCAAGTTGCGTAGCGATTGCATACCAAGGACCTGCAATGTAAACTGAGAAAAAGTACACATTATCGACACAGTTGCGACCCCCTAAATTAAAAGATAATTAGTATTTGGCAATCTTGGAAGAAAGAGACATGACATGAAAATAACACAGGTCTGCAAATTTACACTTTTTGTTTTTTTTCTGCACGATATTAGCTGTTTCTTATGTTTTTTAGTACGCTGAGTTCGAAAATGTTAAGGTTTTCCCTCTATCACGTAAGGATTTTTCGCAATTTGGAAATGAAAGTTTATAACATACATACTACTAGAGTCAAAAATAAACCGTACTTTTGCAATTGCTGCCTTCCTATTATTCAAACAATTATGTCACTGTCTATACATGTTCCTAGACATATGACGTAGTGTCCTGTGACGTATCTTTGAACATGTGTGAGTGCGCTGCATGCTGGGACATGCAAACGTAGAGTCTACGTAGCTTGTTTGAATTGTTTGAATAATAGGAAGGCATGAAAAACTTAGAAATTAAGCTTTCAGGGCAAGAAAATTAGGTATTATATAAAGATCTTTGGCAGTACAATATAAATTTGCAAACATGATTTCTTGAATAATATGTAATTTCACCTTAATCTCATATGTTTTTGAATTAAAGTGATGCTAAACTTCTGTATGTGTTATAAGTATGTTATAAACTTTTAATTCCAAATTGCGAAAAATCCTTATGTGATAGAGGGAAACTGTTTGTTTACATTTTCGAACTCAGCGTACTAAAAAACATTATAAATGCCTTTTATTTCAAAGAAAAAAATTCTTATGTTGACCTGTGTAACCATTCATTCGTAAATTGAATTTCCAATTTCATTTGTTTTAAAAACGCTTGGCAACTTTCAATATTTTTCAAAACTTCTGGCGGCCCCTCAAAACTTGTTTGCGGCACAAAAGTTGCCCTACACTGGTCTAGCTAGGTCGATGAATCAGCTGTATTCAGCGGTCTGTATTATCTCTTACTTCTTGTCACGTGTTAATGTAATGTGTATTTCATTTTCATTTTGTATTATTCACTTGTTAAATTTACTTTGTAAAGATCAAATTTATTCCGACCATGCTTACGGAAAAGCCTGATATCTATAGCTACGCCACACTGCCCCTAACCGATCAATTTCTCATTCCCCCAACTTAATCGGCGTCTTCTTTAAGATGGTGAATACGATCGTGAATTACGGCCAGCAGTTGAAGCAGCTTCTGGAGCAGGTTAAGAACCAGACCATGGTGTACAGGGAACTACAGTTGCAGCAACTCCGCACACAGCTGGAGAACGAGAAGAAAGAGGCAAGAGAATGAAAATTCCTGAAAATGTACCTGGTTAGAAACGCCCAGAGCCTTTAATCTTTTCCTCTATAGGCCCTAAATGCCGCAAGGATAGAGGCCCAGGTGAACCTTCACCGGGCCATCGTGGAGGAGAGGAACGAAAAGGAGATAGCCATGCAGCAAGCGGCTCATCAAGTTCGCGTCGAATTGCAACAGCACCATGAAAAGATCAACAGGTCCTCGTGCGGCAAAGAGAACCATCTGGTACGTGTCTCAATCTCCTCTTCATGGGGCCTCTCGAGGTCTAACCTACTCGGCTTCTTGCGTAGCGTTGCGCCAACTGCAACCGGGATGCGTTCTCCGAGTGCACGGGATGTCACCGTGTCAGCTACTGCAGTCAGTTCTGTCAGAGAAAAGATTGGGCCAATCACAGCCAGGAATGCGATGTGACCATCATGTCCACAAACGACGTCCAAGGAAGCAGTAAGGACAAGTGACCGTCTTCAGTTGAAGTCGTTTAATTTCTTATAAAAACGCTACAAAATATACTCTGCGTCTCTTGCAATCGGCAAGAGACGAGGATTTTGGTTATCCAAGTGTAAATTGTAAAAATATGCGCCAACACTGCGTTAAGTACGTGCTAGTTTACCGCTGATACACGTACAACTGCCAGTGTATGAGACGATGTTATCGTAAATGTTTTCTGCCTTCGCTGTACATGGCCATTTCTTTGCATTTGTAAAATAGTAAAATGATTATTAAAAAAAAATCTCTGGCAACCGCACGATGTCATGGAACTTCTTCGTTGCGGAAGTTTATATTCCGGATTCGGCTATCCCCTCGTCGTCTGAAATAAAGAAATTAAGTAAGGGCCCCATCAAAAGTGCGGATTACGTAACCAGGGTTTGTACAAGTAAGACTCAATGAGAATAATTACATACAGGGCGACGCAACAGGAACTTCACACTTAGCTCTCAAAAAACAAATGTCATGTCTTCAGAAACTTTGTGTGAATGGATATTATTCCAAATTTGATTCCATTATTAACCCACTTAATTCCACCAAAAGGTAATGTTAATATGAACTTAATTCTTATTAATGAATTCAATGAACTAGATTATTAGTATTGGTATTGATGAACTCAATGAGCTCATTAGTATTGATGAACTCAATGAGCCCATTAGTATTAATGAACTCAATGAGCTCATTAGTATTAATGAACTGAATTATTCATATTATAATTAATGAATATATATGCAAGTTTGTATTTCAAATTATTTTTGTATTTAAATTCGTTAAGTTTAAAGTTACTTTTTGTGTCACCCTACATTCACAATTGGGCACAAAGTTTGATTTCTTATTAAACTTTGCGCATAACTTTGTGAAGTGAATGCACAAATCACAAAGTAAGCATTGATTCAAACCCTGCTGGTTTCTACGCAACGTTTCCTTTTGCCAATACGAGTAAAAAGTGAAAAGAGAGAACTACGAAAAACATACCTTCGTGTTAGTACGCAAGATAGATCGCCATAGATTTCTCACCTGTTACTCCCATCTTTGAAATTGCAAAAAGGGATGCAAGGAAAAGAAGGAGTTCTTAAGACCTATCCAACACCCGATAAGAGAAGCGAACACTGAGGCACAGGGACTATCTTCAAACTGATATTAATAACAGAGTCCCTTAGACATCCCCATGCCTAATTCATGCACCTTCAAAAGAGAAGTCAAAGGGCATCCCTTTGCGTTGCATCAGAGAAGTTAGTAAGTTTAGGAGAAGAGCTCAGTATGGATCGTCTGCAAAGCAAATAAGCATTACAAGACGAGACCGTTCACGAGGCCTATGCGCATATTACCTTCATAGCCTTCATTGTCATGTATCTCGCGAGGAACATTTTCGTTTTCCTTGCCCTCTAGGATGCACACCAGGCACTGGTGTACACAAATGTATTGTTGCTGAAAAAGACACATGCCAATCAACAAGTTCGCTACGGCATGAAATAAGGTGGATGCAAATTTTGTATTGGCTGGAAAAATCATGGACAAATCTATACATTTCCAAAATTGTTTGTGGATTTACTCATGAAATGACAAATAGCCAACTTTCCCCTATTGGTATCAACCCTCACCTCGGTCTGCACCATCCACACCCTCTCCTTCCGCATCTCGTAAACGATGCCGAACAGGTCCACGTAGTCGTACTTCTCAATGTGCTGCAAAATCCTGTCCAGGGCGATGAAAGTTCCCGATCGGCCCACTCCGGCGCTGAAAACCCACACGACACCCAATTAGGCATTACCCTAAGTGTTCTTCTTTTCAATACGAGATAAAACGAACGGTTACCTGCAATGCGCCACAATGGGCCTCTGTTCCGTGCCGACCCTTTCCCTGAAAGTCCTCACGAAGCATATGAGCGTCTGCGGAGGATCCGGTACACCAAAGTCTGGCCATGTCGTGAAATGGAAATGCTTTACCACCCTTGAATGGTCGCCCTGCAACCGACACGATAATGTTACGAAAGCGGCTCCGATAGTCAATAACAAGGTTCGTACAAGATTTGGCCCTAAGCATTAAGGGCTCTGAAAGCACTAATGAATGAAAAAAGCGACCGCTTCCAGGGACCGATCACAATTGTCGATTTCAAGTTAATGTAAAGCTTACCGTTTCCAAGATCTAGTGCAGATGTGATGAAAGTTAATTACCTTCAAGGCCTTAGGCTTGCGTATATGAAAGAGTACAAACCAAGGAATCTAAAGGGACCTGATTACCCTGCAAACTTTGAATTCCGAGATTGTCCAGTCGGAGTACTGGGACTCGTTAAGAATCGTGACTTGGATGTCTCCGTAGAAAGCCGGCTGCGTGTCGTAAGGCCAGTAGTGATCGCATTTCTCGCGTCCTTTCTCGATACACCTCGTGAGGATGACGATGGCGCGGCTGTTTTGCTCCCAGACCATTCGCCAGAAATCGTCACGCGTGCTGTGCAAAGGGCCCTGGGTGACGATGAACTCCCTCGGCGAATTGAATCCCTGTCATCAGAGGAGAAAAAGGATTCAATCATTATTACTTTGGGGGATGGAGATGTACCCTTTCAAGAGAGGAACCGCTTACGGGCACGTAGTTGGCATTGATGTAATCGGTCCCTTCCTCATCGTCCGTGGGCAGCAGCTTGACCCGCGAGTGGTCGTACGGCAGGATGTTGGTGAACCTGTTTTTAGGCCGGTTGACTGGCACATCCGCCGCAGAACACGACTGATCGCGCCCAACGTGCTTCAGTTCCTCGTACTCCTCCGAGAACCGGAAGTCCGAGTCGGCCGACATGATCCGGTAATGCTCCACAAAGTCCTTGAGCTTCACAGGACGGCTGCGCAAATTAGAAAAGAGTTAAGGGGTCGTCACCCGCGAACAATCTTTCCCCAAATGACTAGCCTCATGTCCACGATGCTGTCCGGTATGGACAGATTGTCATCCTTTCCTCTCGCATGGCTCGTCTTCTTGATGAAAGGACCCAACCTCTTTTTCTGCAATACCACAACGACCGCGACAACGATCGCGATGAGCACCGCGGGAACGGTCACCCCCGCGATCACCGCCGAGGTGGAACCTCGGTCCGGGTCTGCCCACAAGGACCGAATGCGATACTTTCAGTATCCGATGAAACAGGATCGTGTTAAGACAGAGAGATACACGTACCAGTCTGAATAGGAGTGGAGAAGACGGTGTCAGTGAACTTGTCGTGGGCCGTGAACGCACGAACCTTGACCAGGTAGGAGGCACCTGGTTTGAGGGGACCGTTGCAGAAATCTTGACCCGGCTGACACAACTCGGACCCGACCACAAAGTCCTCCACAGCGCTGTCGTTGAACGGAAAATATGGTTTGACAGCCTACGAGGTAAACGTTCATTGTAACAAACATTCTCTTCAATTACGCTGCCCATTTTTAAACAAAAGCATTGTTGACAGAATACTGTAATGTCACCGGGAATACGGGAAATGTAACAAAAAAGACTGTTGTTACCTGATACGGAGGCCATTTCTTGTAATCCTGCACGTCCTTCCACGACGGAAGCTCCAATCCACTGGAATCCCTGTCCACGTCCTCCGCGATCACCAAAGTATACTTCTTCACCGGGCCGTTGGCGTCCGAGAAGAAATCCTTGCGGAAGCGCACGCAGATCGTGTTTGGCGACCGCGACACTTCAGTCGGAAAGACAAGCGAGGTCGGCACAGGTGGGGCTACACATGTAAAGCAGAAACCAAATTACGTATTCTTTCAAAAAGGGGCTGCAACAAACCCAATACGGCCAGGTCCTTCCTTACCCCACACTGGAATCGTTTCCTCTAATTGTGTCACCGGTCCCGACCCAATCTTCGTTCTGGCATAGATGTCGAACACGTACACTTCTCCCGCTCTCAGGTTGGATATAGTGCCAGAAGTCTCGTGAGCAGAGAAGTCCTGCTCGTAATGCTCATCTGAACCCTGGCATTTACAATTTCGAGAAATGATATTGTTAAATTTTTGAAACAGTAAAACCCAAATTTGGGCATTGCCGTAACAATAAACGTTTCCAATTTCACTCCAATTGGGATTAATTTTCCCTACTCGCCTTGATCCTGTACGATACGGTGAACCCAACTAGGACCCCGTGCTGCTCGGACTGCGGCAAGGTCCACGCGAGCAAGACTTTGCTCGGCCTCACCTCGGAAGCTTTGAACGCATGCACTCTTCCGGGAACTAAACAGAGATCGCTTTGGTTTTAGACACGCGCAACGAGGCTACATGTCCCCTTGCACGGTAACAAAGCAAACCTGATTCTTTGGTGGAAAAGGTCTCCGAGTAGGGCACGCTCCTCTTCATGATGGAAGCCTCCGTGCCGCTGCGCACCGTCACCGTGAATGTGTAATCCCGGTGCGGCTGCAGGTTGTTGAATACGATCTTCTCAGTGTGTGATATGTTCTGGATCAGGCGATTGTCTCCGTTGAGGTACTGCACCTGAGAATCAAGACAGAAAAATAAGTTAGCAACCTCTTAAAACTTTTCTCAAGAAGGACGTCCAAGTCTTACTTCGTACGCGTCGTGGTCCCCAGGAGGTTCGTTCCACACCAGGGTTATGTCTGTGTCCCCAACATGAGTCGCGTTGATGTCGCTCACCGGATCGGGAACTGAAAGAGAAAAACATCGCATTGCACTGGCAACCGACGTAACGAGAAACGGAATACCCATCACGTACACAGTCTGTCCTGGCGAAACAGCGGCATGCTCGCGATCCCTCCGCTCACAGTCCAAACCGTGATGTTGTACAGTCGACCAGGCACCAATTTATGAAATACCAATAGGCGATACGAATCATTAACGGATTTCTCCTGTGACAACAGAAATTGAGCCGATTAGAGTGGCATTCTCTTTGCGCCACTTGAAAAACTTTCAAAAAGACCCGTTTGTACCTGAACAGGAACGAGTGAGTCGCTGAGCTGAAAGCGGTAGAAGTCGAAGTTGGCGGCAGTGCTCGGAGTGGGCGTGTATCTGATGGCCAAGCTTTGCGTATCCTGGGGGTTGTTCACGACGTAGATGTCCGAATTGATAACCGGCACTTGCGATAGCAAACCAGATAATTAGACCAGACGGTTCAAAAAGGATGATACCGTAATTCACATACTGGTTCTGATCTCCAAGATGTACGGATCGCTCCTGGTGTCAAAGCTAACCGTGTAGAACTCGTAGTGGTAGAGGGCCCCGGGAACGAGGTCGATGACCACGACGGCAGTCTTCTGGCCCGCGGTCGCATTATTCGGAATGCGCCTCGTGAAGGAGCTCTCCGGCTTGGACACCGAATGGTAGATGATCATGTAGTGGCTGATCCGGCCCAAGGGAACGGACCATTCAAAGGTCACATTCTGCGAGTCCAACGTCACGTCCACGTTTGCCAACGAACTCGGTCCTGAGCACATTCAAGTTATTGAATTATTTTCTAATTATTTGTAACTACAAGTTTTAACTCTTTAATGAATTTCTACTGAATTGTTTTTTAATTACTTTGAACTATAGCACATTTATGGATTTATTTTTTAACTATTTATTGCAATTTTATTGCGTTATTGAAGAACATATTCAACGTCACCTTCAGTAAAAAAAAACAATTATTAATGCGTACATCCAATAAATCCCCTTTTAACATACTCAGAATCTGTTCCAGTTGCTGGAACTTTGCGCTCTGGACGCGAAAGCTGACCGCGTGCACAGTTATCACGTACAACACTCCGGGTTCCAAGTCCGACAGCTCCACACTGCGTTCCTTGACATGATCTGAAACGACAAACTGCAAAATTCCCATTGCGCTCCGTGCATAAATTCGGCGAGACGTCACATCACCTAGAATCCTCTCATCGTTGCCATCCGACTTCCTGTAGTGAACAATGTAGTGACTGAACAGGGAGTTGTCCGGGGCCAGCCAACGCAAGATCATCGAGGAGTTGGTAACCCCAGCCACCGTAAGGTTCCTAGGAGGATTCGGGTCTGCCAACATAACAAGATGTCAAATGTAAATGCGAAACCCAAAATCGCCATTGAACGATGCGCAACAACAACTCACACATGGTCTCCTGCACGATGTTGGGTTCGGACCAGAGGCCGTTGCTGATAGCGTACACCTTGAACGTGAACATGGCCCCGGGGTAGAGGTTGTGCAGAAGAACGTAGTACTCCTTGGTCACGTACTGGACGCTGTCGTTTGTGTCGTTGCGGATCACGACCACCGCGTACGAGTCCTGAAGGCTGGTCACGTCAGACTTCCATGATACGTTCAGGCCGTTCGGGATTGGGTCCAAACCTCGTATCAACGGAGGGGCCGGTTCTGAAGAATGAACACAATCGGATTGCATGGTTGCAATACCCAATTAGGAACTCCTTTTAAAAAATAAATGCCTATTTTTGCACTCTCATCTCCAACGAGAAGCGTGCAAACTTACTGGTAACTTGGTAAATGGTGGACGGGTCGCTCTCGACCCCGTTACTGACCGCAGACACGGACAGCGAGTAGTTGCGACCGCCAAACAGCTTGCGGAACCTAAAGTTGGTGCCGCGCACCGTCAGCACATCCCCGTCGCCGTTGAAGCTATCCATCTCCTGCACGATAACCTGCGAGAGACGCATGAATCAGGTTAGTACCCCTGAAGCGGCATTGTAGTTCCCAACTGGAAAATTACTTTGAAATAATCCTGGTGACTCGTGTTGCCGGCCGACCACGACAACATGATCTCCCCCATCTCATTGGACATCGCGTTCAGCGTTACAACGGGCAACGGCTCTGCGCAAAGCAAACCACATCGCATTAGCAAAATGTACATATTTCGTTAGGAATGCGTAACGACTATACAGACTCGTTGTGATGTTGCCGGCCGTGGGCCAGCTGAAAACGTTGCCGCTGACCGTCTTGACGACAACCTCGTATGTCTTTCCCGGTTCCAGGTCCTCAGTGAAAGTGGCCACCCGCTCTTCGAACCGGTTCACTATGATCGGCGTCATCTTGCGGATACCCAGAGAAACTTGGTAGCGGTCGAACTCGCTATTTTGTCAACAAACAAACAGAAAAACACACTGATCACTTCACTCTCTCTGTACGCAAGCGTCGCGCAACATTTTCATTCACCTGGATGCAAGAGGGGCTTCCCATCTAATCTCAAAACCGGTAGTCTTCAGTGAATTCGAAACAAGAGTTACGTTGCGAGGCGGTAAAGGTACTGCAATAAAGGTATAAATTGAAGGTTAATATTACAATCATCACGCATCTTCAACGTACCCTCATATTTACGACATTAATAGAAATAAGGCTAATACATCTACTGCAACCTTCCAGACAATTATGAAGGAAAACTGATCAACACTCAATTTGATCACAACCCGTACATCGATGACCATCTGTTCCCTTATAATTTAATATTTTTCTTTCCAAAGCCTAAAACACTGTACTGAAGTCAGTAAAACTTGTTGCAGTGAATTGCCAAGCATGTCTTCAATTAGAGTTGTACAAATATAAATAGTACAGATATGAAAGACGACAACTCACCGGTTCTGTACTGGGCAGTTGTTGGAAGACTGACTTGATCCTCGCTGGAAGTCTGCACCGAAATGTTGTAGGCCTTTCCGGGAACGAGGCCGTTAAACGCAGCCTGCGCCGGCCCTGGAGGGTCACGTTCCTTTTCGACGTAAAGCACGGATTCCTGCGCGTCCATCGGTTCGATGCTAACTTTGTAATGGCTGAAATACCCTGCACAACACCCAAAAACCAAGTTGCTTTTCTCTGTTGCAAATGCTCGTTTCCGGAGCGTGTTTTATAGTAACTATCTAACCGGGAGGATACGGCGGCTGCCAGAGAACCAGCAGTGTGGTTTCGTTTCGAAACCACACAATGAAACGGCCAGGGTTGTTGGGACCTGAACAAGGTAATATGGTTACAGACCGGCAATATATGTACATCTAAAAGCGAAACACGGGACATACGCGTTGTGACGTTGGTTGAGATGTGCAACGCGGACTCCTTCGACTTGAATATGCTGAACAGCTTGAGCTCGTACGTAGCACCGGGCGTGAGGTCGTCCACCGAGAAAGCCGAGGACGTGGCTTCCAGGTGCATGTTGCGGATTGTGGCCGGGGCCTCAGTGATCGGGATGACCTAAAACGCATAATTTGTAATGCGCTACTTACTAATTTACGGAAACAGTTCCGAGAGGATGTGCGCAAAGAAAATACCTTGAGCATGAAACCCGTGTGGCCCCCGATGGCTGGAGGGTCCCAGGATATCTGGATGGACTTGCCCAGTCTGGCATTCACAGACAGGTTCGTCGGAGGATCCGGTACTGCAATTATTATTGTTATAATGAAAATTTCCAATAGATGACCGAAGGAAATGTTATATTCGTAAACCGGTGAGTATGTTGGCCGTCCAGACGGGGAGGTCCGTGAAGCTGACGTTGCTGAAGTAGAGCCAGAAGAAGTATTCGGTGCCGGGAAGCGCGTTGCCAATCTCCAGACGATGGGCCACTTCCTCGGGACGGAAAGTAAAGTTGGACTGTGGGAAGCCGACGGGAGGTCTGTAGTAAAGACGGTAGGCCCCATCCTGTCCGAAAAGGCTCGATGACTGTGGGATCTGGATGACGATGTCGGCCGCCCAAGTCGCCGCCTGCACCATTCATATACGAGTACATCCTGCTGTATAATCGGTCCACAAACGGTCGCAATTGAACGATTTTTGGGAGTGGCCAAATTCAAAAACGTTCGAAATTCCGCAACTCCCGGCATTCGTCGCGACAACGCCGCGCGCAAAGCACTACTGGGAGTTTCGAAATTTCGAATGTTTTCTACGCATGAAACGATGCTACATTTTGGTCCAGGACGGAATAGACCTCGAACAGACGAAGTGGAACATGGAGCAATTTTAATTATAAAACCAAACTCACATATTTGTGCGAAAATTGTATGCTTTTTTGATTCGACTCGAGTCGCAGCTGTCTCAAGTATAACGGTCGAATTAAATCCCTCGATCAGAATTAAAAGAAAATCAACAATTGCTGTCCGCCATCTTGCATTCCCTGAAGTTTTATGCCTACAAAAAAGTTGGCTAATCAATCTTGCGAAAACGCTCTCACAAACCTGGAAAAACATGACGATGGCACCGAATACGGCCCATATCCGATCGACTTTCATGTTTTCTTCGTTTGTTACCGGTTCATTTTTGCCGAGATTTCCGTCGTTCCGAAAGCCACTCGATTTTTAGTACTACACCTTCTCAAGGAGAGCGAATAACAAAACATGGCCGAGTCCTTTTTTCCGCTCCTTTCAACATATACGATTGACCCACATTCCGACGTACATGACGTCACGCATCCGAGCAACTTTTCTGCAAAACCGCACCGGTCCTGTTGTGGTTCGAACGGCGGTAGCGGACCGAATCAGACACGCCTTATTATTGTGTGCCATATTTAACACCTGTCTGATATCGATGCGTATCGATATCGCGTGACGTCACACTGTTCGAGAGCAAATCCACCAATCCATACCCTACAGTCCTCTAGTCGGGCAACTTTTTTTTACCTATTGGCTGTAATCGGCAATTCGTACCTGTCTGCTTGGGTCGCCAGATATCTTGAGCTTTGGCCAGAAGAGTTGGTCGGCAATCCATGTGGGCCTCAGAGATGTAAACAGGTTTGTTGATCGGCAAATCAAATGTCTGAGGAGTGACGGCACTTCCTCTGGTTGCCGTGTCAGGGACAAATTTATCGCCTGCCTCGCCTCAGACAAAAGATGGCGGCCCCCATGCAATGTTCGGTCGGTCGCAACATGCCATCACAACTGCATGACGTGTAATCCGCCATTTTGAATTATTGAATACAGAAATTTGTGGTCGGCAAACCGGATAAATTAGGTGCCAGACATGCTCTGAGAAGGGATCAGAGATGACGCCACACACTCAGACGACCCAGACAGGCAGTATGAATTGCCGATTACAGCCATTATTACCCCAAAATATATTGATTTTTGCCGATGTTACCCACTTGGTTGGAAAGGGAGAAAACCATAGAATATTTAAATTGAAAAAATGTATTGATTCCTCTTTAGAGTATTTTATAAAATAAATCCAGGTTTTGTAGAAATGTTTGGTTTTTGATAAATAACTTTAAAATTGGAGCATTCATTTTTTTTTAATAATTTGGATACTGTTGTAAAAATGAACCTGCTTTTTATGGAATTTTATTTATGTCTATTGAAGTAATCATTTTTCCAAAATGGTTTCATTTTTACCACAATTCGGGTAATTTACTCCTGTTCCCCGACGATATAAATCTTGAGAAACACGTACCCAACTTAAAGTTGAACAGGAGAAGTCCGTTATAAGCTGTGATAATAAAAAAAGCTTTGTGTTCAATGACAACAACAAACTTTTACTTTGAATTCTTAAAGATGTGCGGGTACAACTATGGGATATGTCGTATCAGAGTAATCTGAACCGAGAAAACCGCGAACGCAGAACTAATAATAATAATAACCCATTTCTTGTAGATCTATCTTATTGCGTATACTATACGTGATGATCAGGTACCGTTCGTAAGAATGCGCGGAGAGCTGTACACGTACTTTTCTTACCGTAGCTGTCAAACGAAAGGAGAAACTTAAACCCGCCTGCCTCTTATCTTACGTCACAAATCGCGAACATACCATGACATTCGGCACGCTAATTCGTAGAAGTGGAAAATACAACAAAGTTGGTGCCACTCGTGTATTGCCCTTGGTTACAGAAAAGGGCACAGAGTGACACCGACTTCGCGAGGAACGAGATGTTAAGCCCGCGGATGCCCCAACCAAGGAAGGCACTGAGGGATTAGCGCCACAAATCTCCAGGTACCTTTTCGATAAACCGTGACACAGTTTTCTCTTTTAACCGTCTCGCGAAACCAAAATCGGACCTAGGACACCTGGATGATGCTGGGGTTGAAGGACCGGTGAGAGGGGGACCTGGACACATCGACCGGCGGCACATTACCCAGGTCCACCGAATCGCTGGGCCGGAAATTGGGACACGATTCGAAGCGCAAGAAGTCCCCCTCGTCGTGGTCCAAGCTGCCGCAGCTGTATCGGTTCAGCAGTTTGGCAGCCCGACTCCCTGCGGCCCCAACACGCTCCCTCGTCCTGTCCGGCAGACCGGGAGGGCGGAAACCAAGGGCCAGCAGGGTTGTGGCCGCCTGACCGGACCTTTCCAACCAGCCTAGTATGCCGGGGCAGGAACGGGCGCGGTAAAGACCATCGTCCGTTTTGAAAGCCCGCTCAGGGGCAGCCCTTGCATCCTCCAAAGGGCCGGTCTTCCTCTTGCCTGCCGCCTCGCAATCCAAACTTTCCTCGAAGACCCCACCGAGTCTCTGGGGCCGCTGCTTGAATGTGGTCGTTTCATCCCGGTTCATCGCGTTCAGTCGTAGTTCCTCGGCGAAGCTGAGTTTGGCGAAGGCCGTCGTGGGCGACAGATCGGCCGACTTGGGCGAGCTGTCTGGACTCGGGTGGACGGTGGCCAGTGCCACCATGGGAAGGCCAAGAGCCATTTTGCGCACCGCGGCCGTGTTGCGCATGTCTGCGCAGCAGCGCCTCTTGGCGCCACCGTAGCCGCTCTGCATGCGGCTAGAGGGATTAGGGCCGGGGTCGAGGCCCTGGTCGGGGCAGGGGCCAGGGCCACGTGACCCCGTAGCGGTGGCGGCCGGCGACTGGTCGCACGACCGCATCTGGCGCTCGAGTTCCAGCAACTGGCCGAGGAAGTTGAAATTCGGCGATATGGTGGCCCGTTTGTCTTTCACGTACCTGTACAATAGCAACGGACCATATAGTGATGGCAATTCCCTAGAGTTTGGTTTACTAAAAGGGGGTTACCTGTACGCGTCGTCCGAATTCAAGCGCAGGTGTCTCATGACGTAAGCTATGGCTATTGTCGGCGAACGCGAGATTCCAGCTAGGCAGTGGATTAGCACGCACCCGTTGGCCTCGTGAACTTTATCTGCGTTAATGTATCGGAGTCGATGGAGTTGTCGGAGTCGGACTCAATGGGGACCTTACCGTACAAGACCCACCTATGAACTGGAACGCGGATGGGAAGTAGGGCATCAGCTTCTCGCTGTGGCTGTCGTTCACCGCGATCCTCATGAAGTGACCGTCCTGAATGAAGTCCGGCTTGGGGCAGTTGGTGCTCACATTCAGCTGGAACGTGATATTGTGCACCTTCAGCAGATCCTCGTTGACAGCGTCTTGCTGGGACCCCAGGTACAGGAAGGGCAGAATGCGGGTGGGGCCAAGGTTACTGGACAGGCAGGGTTGCGAAACAGCGGTCATCGGCGCACATTTCCGTGTCTTGTCTTCGCAGAACCGAGGGAAGGACGCCTGGAACTCCAGGAAACCACCTGGGCAAAAAAAAAGGTCGTTTACAGTGTACTGAAACGCCTTGGGGCCGTCGAATACCTTTGAGAAGTCCCACGGATTTGAAGACGCCGACCAGTTTGTTGAGGAGCACGAACACGAAGCTCTCGGACAAAAGGCTGGCCGCGTCCACTGATGACTGGTCGTACACGATGACGTCGTAAGTGTCGTCCGCTTCAATGTGACACGCGTATGTCAGGAACTCGGTGACCGACACCTATCGAAGTGGGCAACTAATTAACTCAACGTAACATTTCTCTAGAAACATGGGGAACTGCAATCGGAAACGTTCACGAACGCTAGCCACACTTGGCGGCGTAACTTCTTTCGTGCGAAACGGTCTTTTGAATCGACAACTTTAAATGCATCTATATTTACTATATTCCGGGTTCGTACTACTTTTGTCCTCTAAATATAGTATAACAACTTACTAAAAAGTCCTCCTCGTACGCGGGAAATATTGCCATTTTCAATTTACAAGTATGCAAACTCGTCCATTTGTAATTTCCAAAATCTCAGCTTTAACAGTCCTTGACTATAACTCCTTATAGTACTTTGCCTCTTTTGTAAGGGCTAGGCTTCAACTGGGTCAGGTAGCATTATAGATACTGCCACAGCCTTTTGTTAATTGCATGAAAATGCAAGAGTGCATGGGCTCATTAAAGACGTTTTAACATCAAAAGGGCATCTTCACCTTGTCCTGTTGCAATCGCCTTTTCACTATCTTCGAGCAGCACACGTTCACTGAATTCGCAATGTGGCACGTGTTGAATTCAAGAAAAGAGCGGCTGTCGATGACCAGAACCTAAACGAAGGCAATGGACATTGTTACAACGTTGAAATGGGCACAAATCGATATCTACACTGTACCTTCTCGGGTCTGTTGTTGACGATCGATGCCAGTTCGCGAGCTTCTACCGCGCGAATAGTTCGCAAATTTCCTCCACCGTCCATCGCACAAACTTCTTTCAATTTCTATCTTTCTTCTTCGTGTTCTTATGACCAAGCATCCGAGTTGCTCATTTTCTCCATGTTTTCAGACAGCAAATCTTTCAGAATCCTGCAATTACATTCAAAAATTTTTAAACATAAAGGTTTTACTTTGCGAAGATACAGTTCCCTAACACGTAATGTGCACTTACAGCTGGAACTTTCACATAGATTTAATACTGGTTTAAATTTGTAGAAAATGGGGATTTATTTTTGGATATTTCGGTGGATAGATACTCTGCAGACGCTTTTCCAACTTTATTTATCCAGTTTTTTCCCCCCAGATTGCAGGTAAAGTGAGTAATTGCGATCCAGATTGATGATCGATATCATAAAGGTTTATGATTCATCACAGAGGTAAACAGATAGCAAAAATAGGGACTATTAATAAACAACGTCCTGTTTTCTTCTTGCAAGATAAACTTGATACATTTCACTTGAATCGCTTTAAAGTTTAAACATTTCATAAATTTAAACACTGTGCGCAACATTTATGCGCATGACACCTTACAATTGTTGTTGCAATAAAATTGAGGAATTAAATGATACCAATCTTTCTGATCGCAATTGATTGCATAATTTCAAACATATATTTCTCAAAATTCACTAGTATCACAATTAATCGCATAGTTACATCATATATCTTACTACATATAATTTTGCAATCTGCATTTTTCAAAATCACTCATTGCAAATTTATTTTATACCTTAAAAACATAATTTGCATTTCACATATAGTGCCATATAATTTACACTTTACGAGAAATCCTCGGTATTTTGGTATATATATTTCAAATATAAAAGCAGCATTTTGTACTGAAATATATTTACAGAAGGGAAATTACAGATTGGATACCGGAAGTTGCTATCATAATCGATATTACGAACTTCAATTGCGGTTAAATATTTCACGGTTTGCCACTATAATTTTATGCGGGAATTACGCGAAGAATGGCTGGATTTATGTAGTTTATTTTATGCGAAGGAATGCGCGCAGTGGATGACTAATAACATGGCAATATGGAAGTTTGTGGCTGCTACCTCGTTTAACGTCGATCGATACGGCCTCACAAATTGCATAAATCCCACACAATTGAACCATATATTTATTCCGAAAACACTAAACAATCGCCACATGATGGATTATGCCTCCACTGAAGTCAAACCCCTGTCCTACCTTGATTCCAGATCCGTTTCCACCCAACAAATGTAGTATTTTCCTCCTAGGCCTATTCGGTATTTACGCTGCGCACGCTCTATTCGAATTTCAGCGTTACCACACTGAATGACGTCAATTTCCGAACCCGGCTGGTTGACGTCAGAAAGAGCCAATGGAATGCGGCGAACGATGACATCACGGGCGGCCAATCGGCGACGGAACTCGGCGCTACGTCATCACCCTCACCCCACCTCCCTTCCCCCCAGAAACCAAAACCTATTCTCTTCATCTCTCTCTCTCTCTCGTACGCAACTTTATTCGCGAGAAAGTAACGCTTCGCAATATTATTGCGAAAACCGTATAGATAGGAAGCGACGGGCGAGAAAGAAGATTGCGACCGCCATCGCATCAACGCAATCCAAGGTAGAAGTGCGCCGTATAAGCCTATTTGATTTTTTAACAGATGGCGGGCGCTTTAAAATAGACTTGCAGATGGAGGTAGGGTTTCTGCAGTATCTTCTACCGGAAAGCGAACGGCCGCCGCTGGCGAAGCGAGAAGCGAATTCGTCGTCGCTTCTGATCACCGGCGAACGATGGAACACGTCACTGCTGTTCCAATGCGCGGTGACGTGCTGCGAGCGAAGGCGTTCGGCCGTGTTCGTGACTCCAGAGCCGTTTAAAAGGATTCCAATTGCAGTCCGCGGCATGCCCACACCTTCGCAGCGCAACATGGCATTCCTTCACTTCGCGTACGTTCGGGTCGCTCGCTCCCTCCTATACAAATACCGCAATAGTATATGCGTTTAATTACATTGATATGGCATGTAAATCAAATAAAGCTATTCATGCTGATTTATGTTGGTTTATGGGGTCAAGTGTTGCCGGCCTCATAACCGAATTATCCCACGCAGTGAGCGTATCGGGGATAATTCAGTTAGAAGGTCCGCTTAATTATTCACATGCATTAATAGCAATCCATATTTTCTAAGGCCTCGTATATCACATTACAAAATTCTCCAATGTTAACCCTGTTGGAAATTTCCATTATTAATACTGTTACAGTGGAAACTCGCTGTAAGATCCATCAAAATGCATATTAAATTGTTATAACACTGGCCAGTCTTCTAAAAAGGTAACTTATTTTAAGATTTAGTATGTATGGATCCATTTCTGAAACAAGTTGAAATGCGCGAAATGAAAGTATGCTGTGTCCTCCGCAGTTACGTGCGGGACAGCACGTCTCTGGTCCGGTTCCTGGCTAAGTTTCACATGGAGTTTTACGACGTGCAGCTGTTGATCGTGGACAAGTTGGAAATTTACATGGACGAGATACCACAGGTGAAGCTTGAAATTTGCGTCTCCATTCACTTAATAGAGCCTAAACACTCTCCCAACGTGTCCAAAGCTTAGGGCCCGGACGGTAGTGAACGCAAACGAGCTTTCCTCCTCGCGCTGCTGCAAGACGCTGCTACGTTGTCCACCTCAAGGTACACAAGGTCCTGTTGTTCGGCCAGAGATGGGCCGCCAACGTCACATGATTAACAAGCATTACCTAATATTTTGTGGGTTTCCCACAGATTCCTTACTTTTATATTAATTGTTGAAGTTGCCTCAAATCACCTACACTAAAACCGTTTGTGACATTGAGATTTCACCTTTTTTGTCGAACTGGAGTGTAGTTTAGCGAATTCATCTGTTTTAATCATCCTTCTTGTGCAGCGGAGAAAGTCCTCGGCTTCGGCTGGCGGTGTCCTGCGACTCACGTTCCTCCGCAGCCGGCTTCCTTGGGTTCTTTGACCACACCATTGTGGTCACTCCCGAACAAGGTATGCATTGATTCCACTTCTCCTGTGTTCCGTCCTTAAACGAAAGGTCCTTTTCAGACGACTATGTCATGAAGATCCTTCCTTTTGAATTTGACAATCCCAGCCAAGTAACCTTTCATGTCTGCCATGACACCACTCTTCACGTGTGCCACGATCACTGTCCCTACGTTATGCGCGAGACCAGTGTTGTGCACGATGTAGGGCCGAGGACTTTCGGCCCTTTAAAGGTGAACTGACACTTAATATTTTGCACAACCAAATCAGCTTTAAATGCCTTGTAACATTAACAAGCTTTATCTAAGCATTACCCAATTTTGTGAGATTTTTTTCCCCCCTCCGGTTCATTATCTTTATAATAATTGAAGTTAAACAACAAGAGGGGTTCTACTCTAGTAAAAAATATTTTGAGTAGTAAGTAGTCCGACAGTTTATTGTTAAGCATTTCGCCAAGTGCGTCTAAACCTTTTATTACGGTACCTTTTTGCAGGTACAGAACGACTCAACGTAACGCCGCCTAGATAGAAAACGAAGCCGTCTGCGAAAAAGAACGGCACCTACTCGGCAACCAACACTTTTCCCTTCGTCTTGCACGTTGCCCTTTTCCGACTTCTTAAGACGCTACTTGTTTAAAAACAATGCCTTCATGTCGTGAAGAGCTCTCTCGATCTGACTGGCAAACCGCGACGAATCCTGAAACGAAATGCGAAGAGATTCGGATGACCACGCGGCGTTGCGTCAACAATACGACAACTTCTAATTCTAAAGACGTACCGTTTCAGGGCTGGATTTCTTGCTGGAGATGTGGAAAAACACTGTATCTTCCCCCGCGATGATGTAAGACACTCCGTAGCCGTCGTCTGCCACCTGATCGCACAAATTAAATAAACTAACAAATTAATTGTGTTCATTTACAAAAGGAAATGTGTACTTGTTTGAATTAAAGTAAAATATGAATACAGTAGAACCTCGATTATCCGTCATCCGATTAACCGTCACAGCTTTGATGCTTTTATTTACTGATTAATTACTGAATTTATAGTATATAATCTTGCTAGTCAGCAATTTTGTTCACAAAATTGACCGATTTCTTTTAGACAAACATCTTGATTCGATTCTAAAGCAATCACATTTCAATTCTTTGTGATTTTAATATAAAATCATTTCGTATTGCACTTCATTATTGCGTTAATTTATATACAAATGTACTTTATTGGACAGAATCTTTAATATCCGTCTTTTTGATTATTTACCCGTCATGCTGACGGATAATCTAAGTTCCACTTATCATGTATTCAGTGTTCTGCAATTGAAATGGCCGGCTTTTAAATCCTAACTCTCTAATGAATTTTAAACAGTTGATACTTGTAAAATTTGATTTTGTAAAATACTGTACTTCTGTAGAATGCGTTAATCCTTTTCACGAAATAATTAATTCAACGCAAATTATAAGAATTTTGCATGTCTTTTGGTACCTGTGGAATTCAAACAAATTATACAGGTATAATGCCTGTAGACGTCACTGGTCAATTTTCATTAATACAGCTTTGCTTATCTGACACAGAATAAGTTACAATATACTGTATAAAAATGGCACAGTTCAAGATTCCTCCAAGCAGCTTCGGGGTCAAAAGGGTTAAAAATACTTTTGTAAAATGCGATAAGAATACTTTTAGAATTCTCTTGTCACCACTGCATAAAAAAATTCAGGTTATGCCCCATATAATAAATTAATAGATTCCCGTCCGTCCGGAAGTCGACAAAAATGCATGCGCGCATGTGGTTTTTATTTTTAATTTTTATTTTAAATTGCAATTAAATTGATCAAGAAGTGGCGCTGAAACCTCGTCATGAAACCCTAGCCCATGATCATCATCACGAAATCACGAACAGTTTTGCCTATAAAACGATCTGACTCGCATTTTTGTGTTGACGTGGACACGGGGTAGAGTTGTTGCTTTTCAGTCGGATTTTAATGAATAACATTTTTTCGCTTGAAAAAAACCGATGCTCGTGGGGACAGCAATCTATTAATTTATTATATGGGGGCCTTAGTATCAAAAATAAAATTAAGGATTACATTAAGAATACATAAAGTGTTTTCCCACATCAAAAACCAATCTTAACTTATCCCAAGGCAGCTACAATGGACCCTTACTTTTGAAACGCCCATTTAGATACTTACGGGTCCGAAGCCTCCCCCTGCCGAGATGCAGTTCGGGTGCTTCTTAAGATCCAGTTTCTGAGTTTGACCGTGTGGCGTCTGGCTCGTGGACAGTCTCCATGGCTCGCTCAGGACCTCCTTGAGGAAAGGGGAGTCCAGCTCCAGGTATTTGGAGATGACATAGAGGCAGAAGAGGTGCCTATCAATGCCCTTGCCGCACATGGCGTCCTGGTAGGCGTGTTGGTGCACATTGCAGGCTGTCAGCAGCAGCCGGATTTTCTCCTTCGCCTGCCAATATTCCGCCTTAAGTCACGTGACCGAGACAAAGGGGCACCTTAATGTAAAGCTTACGGGTATGTCCTCTTGCTCCATGGCGCGGACCCAAGCAGAAGACTCGACGGTGCAAGGGCGCACTGTCTCAGTGCGTCCTTCGCGGAACAGCCGTGTCATCGAAGCCTCGTAAGTCAAGCAGAATTTGCCCGCGTCCTAGAAACGCAAAGCCGAGGTAAGGGCACTTTTATAAATTCATTAGGAAACATTTTTTCCTCACGAATCAATGGTTGAGTTATAGTTCAACTTCTAAAATACAAGGATATAAGTTCAACACAGGCTTTGGGTTTTTATAGCTTGGATACAATGTTTGTTTCCTTGAAAATTGGGGTTATTGTCAATACCCTTTTATTGCCTAGGCCTTGTATTTTGTGCCCATCTAACAAGGAATAGTACAAATTTCCACGTCACTATATGAGAATTCACCGACAACGCCGTGAAATTCTTAGGCTCACGAAACCAAATAATTTCAGTTTTCGCGAAACGTGAAACACAAGGCATTGCAAATAAATGGGCCTTTAGAGCATTAGCATATTACCCGGAAGTAGGCCAACTGCAAGGCCATCTGCAGGTACGCGTCTGGGCTAACTTTGCAGGTTTTCATGAAGCCTTTGCCGTACGCATTGTGCAGCAGGATCCTCAGGTCCACGTCTTCGAGGAGAACTTGCGCGGCTTGCGTGCAGCTTCCGATCACTTCCAGGCACTGGCATAGCAAATAAAGACCCTTTCTTAGTTTGGGTACCGGGGACCACACCGCGCTCACTCACTTCAGGACTGAGGTCCCACTTGAGGCGGATGGGAGCCGGGGGTTCGAAGGCGATCCTTCCGACGCAGTGTCCATCTTCCGTGTATCTGTTTAGATCCTTTTCACTTAAATGCGCAAAGCTCAACGTTTAGTAATTCAGGGTGTCTACTATAGTAGTTACAAATAAAACTCCTCCAAACAAGACTAATACTGCGACTTTTTGTTCAAGAAATTTAACAGAACCATTTCCATGAAATTTTACTTAGCAGCATCACAAACAATCAATTTAGAACTATAGTAAAACTTGTCAAATAGGGAGTCAACTGATAGGACCACTCATGATTTTTTAATTGTTTTGCAGTTTGGCACTTGACAGCGAACCACCTTTATTGAATTTCAATAAAATGATTAAAATTGGGGGGGGGGGGGATGAATTTTTGTATTTGGCGGATTATCTAGTTTTATTGTATTACACTCCATGTTTTCAATGACTTAATAAAGACAATAATAGACACCCTGGGCGATTTGTAAGATTCAACAAGCAAGAAGAGGAAATAAGATTATGGCGCTTTGCGTAGAAAGAGGAACCAATATGACATGCGAAAAAAAAATGTAAAAGTGATGGGAAAATAAGTGATACAAAAGTAGCGTAGACGCGAGTTCCTCGTACCCAGAAATTTCCTCGGCCAAGCAATACTCCCAAACATGGCCCATGATGGGCGCATCGGACCTGCGAAGGAAAACAAAAGAAAGCCCAAAGGTAGCCTCCACGCGGAAACCAAACGTAGAACCGCACAGCGTCTAAAAACCAAAAGGTGTAACACGAAAGCGCATGCTGCAAGCATAAGCAAAGCACAGCGTAAAGGAAGCAAAGGGCCAGTCTAGAGGTTAGGGTGATCAACGACCGTACCGTTGATTGATAACATCCTCGCTCATCGCAAATTCCCAAACGTGAGACATGATCGCCGCGTCCGCCCTGTATTTTGGACGAGAACAACGTTAGTGGACACATTTGCACACAAGGTTAATGACTAGCACAGGGCCTCTTTTATCGTAAATCTCAAGGAATATTACGCACAGGCTAGGGAACAGAACCACTACTCGTTACCACACCTATCTAATGTCACGGATAAATGCCACAACACGTTCCAGGGCAATTGAAGCGCAGCGCGTTGCAAACTAAAGCTAGCAAAGGCGCAAATGCAAATTTTGTTGCAAAAAACATACCTGCACTTCCCAGTTTAAATGCAACCAGTTCTGGTATTGTTATTGTCATTATCATTATTATTACTCCACAGGAGGATTCAAAAAGAATTATCCAATTTTAAAGCTGTATTTATCGGCATCCGTGAATCTCGGAAAAATCAGTGATATATCAGCTGACAAACAGTTGTAACAATCGAAGTTAAACTGACAAGGTTTTCTCACGGACAATAAAACTGACTGTATTTGAAATTTCATTTTAAAAATTTAGGAAGCGCTTAAATCGGGAAATACGTTGCATAGGCCATCTAACGCAAACCTTAGCGCGCAATTCATTACAAGAACGCCGTAATTACCACGAATGCTCGGCGTTGAATCCAACCCTGCCGTTGCTTCCAAAGATGAGATTGAAGGATTTGTCAAACCACCTGTCGTATCCTTTGCCGTGCAGCAATGATCTTCCAAAACGATCCAGGTAATGCGGATCCTTCTGTGGTAAAAAAAAAGAAACAAAAGTTGTGCCGTCGTTTTCACGTTCACGGCCATTTTCTTCTTTTAACCATATCGAAGTTGAAATCTTCACGGTCGAACACGACTACAAAAGCGGCTTTTTCGATGCAGTCCAGGGACGCTCTGTTGATGCCCTTCGAGAAGTAAGTCTGCCGTGCCCTGGCCCACGTCACCCTGTCGGCGGCAGTCAGAGCACCCAACTGCGCTTCGCCCTTCGAAGGCACGTCTTCGCTGTCCAGTATCGTCTGCATCTGACTATGAAACCAACATTAAAAACTGGTCCATAATCAGGGATCATAAGTAAATAAAAGGTCTACGCAATTTCCATTATGAACAGTAACACCTAAAAGATTTGTACTAAATTCCTGCAATTAAGGGTGTCTCAAAAATGTCTTCACTCTTTATCGATCCATCACTAATATATTTCCTTTTTCTTTGCTACAGATCCAAATATTCAATAATGCCAGACTTACATTTAACGTTAAACAATGCTATTGCTATCATCGGTCAACTTGAAAATTAAAGGTGGTAATACGGAATAAAAAAATATCTTCTTCATAAAATTAAACTTCAGTTGAATTGATGTCATGAATCAACATTTGTAATTAAAGATAATGAATAAGAATTAATTTTAAATATCGTTATTAGTTACAATATCAGAAATTCCCTGCACTGAACCTCTTTTCAAAGGTTGTCTTTTACATGAACGGTCGCCAAGGCGCCTTTACCGTTCAATCTCGCAGGGCTGCAGCAGCCGGCCCCTGTAGTGGATGATGACCTTGTACCAGCAGCCGCGGCAATAAACGGCCACATGGGAACTGTCGTGAAGATGCAGCACCTTATCTGCAAAGACATGTTTGAGACGACTGAAATCCATCAAATCACCAACGTCCCCATACCGGTCTCCACTCCCGGAATACGGCACGTGTTGAAGACCCGCTCGTACTGCCACGAACACAGCGGCACAGTCCCCTGCAACATGATCTGACGGAGAACGGATTAATAACCGCCAAGCAAAGGACGAGACAAAGGCCGTCGCACTCACAGGTTCAAGTTCCTGTCTCTCAATGGCCCTTCGGAACAGCAGGCAAAAGTGAACCATGTTTCCCGCCCGTGCCGCAGGCAGATCGGTCGGCTTCATGAAGATCGTATCCTGCAAGTGACAAAAGGCTTATTATTGCGACTTAATTCATGTTAACCAAACGATGTCCCAAAAAACATTCACAAAATTCATTGCAGAGTCTTTATACAAATCTCCCATGACATACTTCAAAGTGAAATGACTTTTGCAAGACTTCCATGACCAAATTCAGACTCATTGACTTCTCGACCGAAAGGCAACAAATAAAATTGAATTGAATTGACTCGTCGACTTCTCCAAGAAACATGGGAAAACAAGTTAGTCAAACTTGTCTTTGAGTTACAGCACACAAAATGAACACAATTACTGCATTTAGAACCGTCAAATATTAGTTTTTGGACTTCATTAATTGAGAACGATAGTCCTGCAGACTCAAAATCATTTACATCTCTCATCGTCTCTTCAATCTCATTAATCTCTAACTTTATTGGCTTGTGCACTAAACCTTGAGTAGACATTTACGCAACATTTATAAACTGTAGCCCTTAACTCACCATGCCGTAAAAATTGCTGTTGACCATTATTGGAGCGCGGCCCCTCAGGTACACGTACTCCTCCCACCAGTCCGACACCTGGAACGCAAGACACATATCATCGGTAACCAAGTTTTTATTACAAAATATTACCAGATCATACGTAATTGCTGGTGAACCACGACTTGAGCACGAGGTAGCGCTGCAGTTTGCGAGCGATGCCATCCTTGAATTCCCCAGCTAACCTCTCCATTCTTGCATACTTGTCGTCGTCGAGGAACGGACGCACCGAACGCAGGTACTAAAACGTAACAAACATTTCCGCCCTTCGTACTATCCAAAAACGATTCGCATCGAGTTCAACAACGTTACCCTGCTCATCGTGTTCTGTACAGACGGTACGGTAAGCCCGGGCAACGAGCCTTGGAAACTGTAGAGCATCGGTTTGCGCACGGCCAGAATCTTGACCAAGCTCTGAGAAAGGAGGAGGAGTGGGTTGAAGGCGAGAGGTTCACGCCGCCAAGTCTACAGCCAACTCACCAGCCATATCTTGGATTTCGTGGAAATGGGCTTACCGCCGCCCCGCGGCTCGTACATCCAACCCTTGTACACGAACAGCAACTTGAGGGAGTAGCGCAGCAGAAGGATGAATCCCCACCACGCCACCATGCCAAACAGCGCGCCGCTGAGGTACATCGACTTGCCCCCAGAAGGCACGAACCATCTGCCAACACCCATTAACCATTCTGATTAAAGCCTAATATTGCACAATTTCAGACAGTCCTGCAATCATTTTTGAGGTTGCAAGCGAAATTCCCTGTATAAAGTTTGGCGGATAAAAAAAACCTATTAAATAACAATTTTTTAAATCCATTTCCTTATGCGGGCTCTAAAAGGTTAATTAGTGAAATTGCATTTCAATATTAGCTTAGACTAGATAACTAAAATTTAAACACAATTCAGCGTTGTTCAAACATTTTTGCTCTGAAACCATTTTTGTAAACCCATTAGGGACTTTTGGGACATTAAAGACCCATTTCAGATGTTTTAAATTTATTGGAACATCCATAAATAAAAATGCAAGCTTTAAATGGTTAAGAGAATGACTATTGTATCGCATTCGAAGAACCCAAATAAATCCTGCGTAGAATGAACAAATTAACCAGTCTTTATTACAAAGTAGCAATTATTTGTTACAAAGGGGTATTAAATGCTACATCCTTCATTAAATTACGTATCTGTTATAAAAATAAACGGAATACTTTGCATAATAATTGACACGGGGAAACAGCAAACCATTCAGCAAAGTTCACGTTTGCATTTTCCAGGTATTGGCTTTTTTGATTCAAATATACTCCCCGATTGCTTCAGATTTCTGCTGTTGGTGATTAAGCAACGATAATAATACCTCAAGACATTGTCATCAATCCACGCGATGCATCCACGCGAAGGGTCTTTGCCGAAGCCAAGCAGCACGGCCACCACAGCTATCACTGCGGCAAGACTGTGCACCGAAGCTGGATAGACTCCGTTCTGTACACTGTTCTAAAAGAAAACCACACCACAAAGCAAACAAAAATAAATCTTCAATCTCCCTTTCGGATAGCAGGACAAAGGTAATCGGTATACCTTGAATCTGGCCACTCTCTTCTTGAAGGATCTAGCTGCAGCACTCAACACGAGTCGCGTGATGTGCCAGTCGAAGTTCACGTCCAGACCTTCATGAGTGACCGCGAACGATATGGCCACTGCCGAATGGGCTTCGGCCATCTCTCACTGCAAAAGCAAAACCATTTCCAAAATAAATTGTCGCACTTGAATAAAAAAAAAATTCACGAGGTTCATACAATTTTCAGACGTTTATAATAAATGCAAAATTTGTAAAATGAATTTTAGATATTAAAACTTAAAATTGTGAAATAATTAATAAAATTAAACAATAAATTAACTGGCAAAAAATACAATAGTACAATATTGTACAATCTAGTGAAAAATGAAATACAGTACAATAAATTAACTAGTGAAAAATAAAATATAATATAATACAACACAACACAACACAATAAATAAACTAGTGAAAAATAAAATACAAGGAAATACTGTCACCTTTACTAAATGATTACGTATTTGGATTTTACGCCTTGTTGTGTAATTCTATTTCACAAATTTACAGCAATTTTGGCTAAAATATTTCAATTACCAATTCCAAAACTAGTTTTCCGTTTAGAAAACCTCCTGACTATCCTGTTTTCCCATCACCAAATTACACAAAAAATTTCTGACTGCATAGCAAACTTGTAGATATTTATCAACTTTCAATCGGGACAATTTTCTTTTCCATTACCAATTTGAAATGTCAATTATTTGGTTTCCAGGACTCCTAATAAGAATTTTGTATCACTTTCATACAAAGACTCGTTTCCAATGGGGACACCACAAAGTACCTACTATACAATTGCCAAATGAAATCGCACTTTAATAGGTCGTGTTTGTTTGTATCTTGGGAAACATGTGTTGAATAAAGTTATATCTATGTAGTTTCCGTTTGACGTAACGAAAGTCACTTTTGCAACCAATATGTTATTCACATGTCCACTTTCCCAAACACGCACACTGTCCTTGAAATTCATACTGAGAATCAATCATCAAGGCTTCCGAGAATAATTCATCTAAAAACGAAATATGCAATCAAATTAATAGAAAATTTCTTACAAATGCAGTTGTGAAGTGCAGTTCATGTTTGAAAAAGAGTCATTTTATGAATTTTCTAATCTCCACATTAAAAATGCAATTAAAATACGGCCGACATCTGTGGATAAAAAGACTGGTTTTTTTTGCAGTTTTGCGCTATTAAAGTTTGCTAAAAGTGCCAGACAGTTAATAAATCACAATGAATATTCAAAAATGACCATCAACATAATCAATACATTTATTCTTTTATTTCCACAAAATTCCCATCACTTTTAAACCAATTTCATAAATATTTTTTTACTAAATATTTATTAATTCCCTGTATTTTCCGCAAATCAAACTCTTTAAATTTTCTCTGGTATTTTCCCTACTACAGCATTACAAATTACTCTACTTTCAAACATTATAAATTCCTTGTGCAACAGAAAATTTTTAAATGGAAATTTCCGAAAACTATTGACTGGCTATTATTGAATATTATTTAAACCAACTTGTTTACATGTTTTAGATATATCAAGGTCGAGTTTTTGCTACAGTTTTCATGATTATTACACCTTTGAAATTATTGGTGCGAGTCGGAAGAAAAATGTCGGCCAAGTGAGTTAAAAATGGAAATCGCGAAAAACACGGCACCCAATTTAGGGTTTTATTTTCGTCCCAGCCGGTCAGGTCACACAACAGGTCATCTGGTCAACGGTCGTCGACCCAACTATCATACACATATATATTTCTCATTAGTACGCAACTTTTTCCAAGCACCAGCCAACAGACCAAAATTAAACCAAAACGGCCCTAAAAGCGAAAACGAATAAAAATACCTGATAAACGAAAGAAACGCCTCTTCAAACAAAACGGTTTCCACTGCTGCAAAATAACGCAGCCACCGAAACGAAAATATTCTCAGTGAAAAACACAAGTCCCAAAACAAGACGAAAAATAAGTAGCGCAATGGAAGGAAACGTACGCAACCGCGTACCCGTCTGGCTTCCAATCGCAATTGTTTACCAACAACCTCCAGCAAGTGGAATGAACCCGTCTTGAGAGGCGTGTTTTCTCTCGACACCACCCACTAAGCGCCGAAATGTCAGCGAATTGCATTCGAAAACCAAACGCCCATTGTTAGTATTAAGAATTTAACCAATTGCGTGCCGGCAGTCCCGGTTCCTGGTGAAGTGGGAGGAGTATAATAAGAGGCGCAACCAATAAATGAGATACCATCGGCCCGGCCGGAAAGGAGCACGGCCCTGCAGGGTGTGCACGCACTCTCCAATCAAAAGATCACCAGCCGCGCGCCTCTTTTGGTGCCGTCTCTTTACGGCGCTCTCACCAGGGGGCTCGCCGGCTTGATGACGTCAACAAATATTCATTTCAATCGGGGGAAATTCTAAACAAAAACTACAATCCCCAGCATTTTTGCGTTGCAATCCATGTTATTCCATGCGGTCTGGTTACGTTCAATCCGCCGGGTCCAAAACGCTCGATTGGGGTCAGGGGAATAATGGCGCACTTCGCCTTCCTCCCCCATCTACCTCTAGAGAAAACATGGCGGCGGTTAAGATTGACTAATCCCCACATCGACGTAACTTCGCGCTACCTAGCGGCTGCAAGCACAAATACGAAACTCAAGAATGACGAAAATAGAGACGGTCTGAACTTGTCTGAAGACGTATTGTGAAACGAATAGCGTTTATACAATGCGATCATTATTTTTTCATCCTTAATTATTATACTGTGCAATTTAAACAGGTGTAGCTGTTAAATTGCTTGGTGCGGATATAAATAGTTTCGCGGTTGAGGCTATACACGTACAGACAGTGTTTACTTTTAAATAAAAAATACGATCATAATAAAACATACGCTGAGAAAGGAGTTTCCTTCACAGCCGGATTTGGTAGTGTCTTCTACAATCGATGATCGTATACAGGTGGCAGCGCGACAAAATCACAGGCAACGTTGCGGTCGGATGCCGAATAAATCCGAACGCAGCCAAGCTCCGCCTACCGCTGTGCCGGTCAGCCAATCCCGCGCTCGTGTTCCATCTTCACCACCGATCTGTAAAGTATCTTCTGTAAATATCTTATTCTTTGAAGTGAAAGCGTTGTGGACACCTCTTGCCCATGCCAATGGAACTAGCTTTTCCGTCAGCTAATCATAGACGAACGCAACCTGATGACGTCACAACGCGTTTTGGGTAAGTGACGAAGGCAGCCTGATGACGTCATAAGCGTGTTGGGTTGGTGGATTTAAATTACTTCTTCGGTGCTACCTTACTTATCATGTACCTATAACCTCGACATGTAATTCCTGCCAGAGATTGGGCGGGGTTAAGTGTAAACATGGCGGAACGAATGGTTGCGCGGTATCGCGGTGGCCACTCAGTATCCTAATGGGATATCTCAATCGCCGTCACAATCCAGGCGTCATACAAATTTATTAAAACCTTTGTAAAGCTGATATAATTTATGCTAGTTTTTCTAGTTACTGCGCAATATCGGATCCATTATCGTATAGTTGTAAACTTGTGAAAATTGATTTTGTTCGCTCACTGACCGCAACTTAACGGCCAAGTTTAGTAAGTGGGAGGAGCCTGATTGCAATTATCTGGGAGGATGGGTAAATGCGCAGCCTAGGTTTACCTCGCTACGCATCTCTTTTGGTTGTATGAAAGCCGACCGAGATCGGGTTAAATTGTTTCAGTTTAGGATGAATGCGAAGAAACACGCGGCCAGAGGCTTAACCAATTAACAGAACCGGTCCAGGAACATTTGAAACGACTGACACCTTTCTTGTAATTATCATTCAGCTTATTTATAATGGCAAATGGTTTTTTCGCGCGCAAATCTTTAGATCAAGAAAACCATATTGAAAATAGCTCGTTTAATGTTTACTATCATCTTTTAATTCAGGATACTTTTTTTTAATTGGCAGGAATCTCGGGAAAATATATCGAAGATAAAGTTGGTGCATCGCATTAATTAATACAACAAAGATCTGTGAAAATAGTCATTTGTAATAAGAAAGAGAATCTGAAAAAAATCAAGGACGCAATGAAAAAGTATCAATCTTATTACTATTTATTGATTTTACTGTGCAATCAAACCCTTCTCTGATACATTAAAAATATAAGAGCAACAATTGGTTTATATGAAAGCTTAAACCCTTTTTTAACAGTGGAACTGGTAAAAGTTATAAATTAACAGTTAAACTATTAATAATAAATGGGGTTCAACTGGTTCGTTTCCGGAAAGAAAACTAATAATTATAGGACTAAGTAATTAATAAAGATAACTTCTGGCTTATTGGAAAATATAATAAGTATTCCTGTATAGTGCTAACATAAGACAAATATTAACATGTTCAAAATTATACAAAGTAACAATTAACAAAATGGGAATAAAAGCTGTCATTTGCAAAGGGCTTTATCTAGTTATGCTGTCGGAAAACAAAGAAGCCCTTTGCAAAGTAAGGCCGGGGTATGGTTTGAAGCTGCAAACCCTTTGGCAAGAGCTGTGACCGTTCCGCCACTGAGGTCCTAGAACTGCAATGGGCCCTTACTGGCAAATCGAACACAGATCGTCCTCGAGGGGACGGCCGAGGGGCAGCGGCAAATCTCACGCTGCAGCGGCCGAAGGGCCGCTGCCCAACGAGAACAACAAGCGCAAGTCCACACATTCCCCCGCCAAGTCTTCCAAGAGAGGGGAAAGGTGCTGCAGCAAGTCCGGGTGCACGGCCAATGTTCCGGTTTGCTTCGCCAACGCCACCGAAAGGTTACGTTACCCTGCGAGAACCTTTAAGTGTGTCCGCTGCATGGGTAAGAACTATGTTTATGCGCAGGTGCGTGGGCAACGGCTACACTTCGCGCTGGTACCACTTGTCCGCGGGGGAACACTACTGCAATGAATGCTTCGAGACGTTTTACAGGAGGTGAGGCCCCCTACTCTTGCGATAAGGCCTTAACAAGTACTTCCAGATACAGCAAAGGCCCTTTTGTTTGCGAGCATTTCCATCGTTGAAGTCCCTTGATCACCAAAACGGAAGATGTCAAAGTTACTTCTTCGAGAAACAACCCTCCTAGTGAATATGGTCTTTTTGTCTTGCCAAAGTTACAAGGATGGCTACACGGAGTACATGCAGTGGAAAACCCAATGGTCCTCGAACGGCAAGACCGAGCCGTCCCTTAAGATGTTCATGGCTGACCGGTACCTGCCTTTCTGGGTGCAGTGCACAAAGGGCGCATGTCGCAAGTGGCGCCAGCAACCCCACGAGGTCCAACTTTCTTCCGACTTCGTCAAGGAGTACGCGTGTGACGGCAAACAGGTACGTATACGTGTATCAAACAAAGAAAAGGGCATCTCATGGTGCTTTGTCTTTGCAGGCGTCCGGGAGCTGCGAGGAACCTGAGGATGCCGTAAGTTTTCTTTTCACACAATTCCTTGTCTGTTCTCGTGAGCGAAAGGGCCTAAAGGTACATGTCACGCAGAGGGTCGCCCAGGCACAGAACGTGCATTGGATTGAGACCTTAGTCTTGGCCCCGATGATGAAGAGTTCCCCGAGTGCCCAGTTTCTCGGCGCGTACTACCCAGACGGGGTCGGCATGAGTCCCACGTGCCCCTCCTGCGTAAAGGCCAACAGTATATTCCAAGGTTCCCCCATCCTCCGCACTCTCAAACCAGTTATAATCCTGAAACCCACAACGGCCCATCTCACGTTGTGTGTCGTTTGCGCAGAGAGCAAAAAGCCGAGGACGAATTCAGAGGAGAGGGCGGACTTGGCCAAGAACAGCTCTGAGGACGCCATTCCAAAGAGTGCGTATATGTTGACACGGATGCCCAATGGCAACAACGCCATTTCGCTTTTTTCCCCGATCCGCAGTTCCAGGGCTGAACCCCAATTTCCAACCGTTCTATCAGCCGACTGAACAGGGCAAGGCTCTTTGTGTCCGGCCAGACGTGATGGAGTACGACGAGGAGCAGGAGTTCAGGGAGTATTCCAGGTACCATACTTATTCCGATCCAATCGAGATGTCCGAAACGAATCGTAGGAACAGAGAAAATTGCAAAACTAAATGTATAATTTGTAATCTGGTCGACATTAAAAGAAATCATTACATATTTGTTTACTGTATTTCCTAGTGTAAAAGCCCAGGGTGTTTATTGTTTAAATCGGTGATTCGGTTTATATACCGTAAATCCGCGATAATAAGCCTGTCTCGAGAATACGCCGGTCTCGAAAATAAGCCGGGTTAAATAATAAAAATTTGCAAAATAAGCCGGTCTCGAAAATAAGCCCCCTTCAATTTCATTACCCGATCTACACGACTAAAAAATTCACTAAACCTAAAAAAAAAATTAAAATTCAGTTCGCAGTTTTCATTCCCCATCATTAAAATCACAAAAAATTGTTTCTTACAAATTTTATATATCACGAGAAATTGAGATTTCCATATTGCTTTACATAAACGCATCCGTGGTAACTTGATATTAACAGAATAAACCGGTCTCGAAATTTATCCGGTCTCGTAAATTAGCCGGGTCAAAAAAGAAAAATAATAAAAATAAGCCCTGGCTTATTATCGCGGATTTACGGTATATTTGGTGTGGAAAAATAGTATTTTTCATGAAGAAAAAGATAATTGGGACGTTTATTTAAAACGATGTCGAATTGAGGCGTTTATAAAGGGAAAAACGATATTCGGTAAAGGACATACGAGTTCAGGTTGTCTGCTTTGAAATTACCTCGTGTTATTATGACAGGCAAAGCTTTTTACTCAGTAAATGTTATGAGCTAATATGTTATAAAGGATTCTAACATATTCAAGAACTTGCTTTTTCCAGGGAACAGATAATGTATTTGGCGATCCGCAACCTGATCATCGCCCTGTGGAATCTCGACTGCAAAGTACCTGAGCAATAAGATCTACCCTGAAATACCGACCGATATGACAAACAATGAGTTTTTGTTCTCTTTAGAAATGGCTCATGCTGGAAGATGTGGCGGCCAACCTGATCTGTCGCGGCCTGGTGCGCGTGCGTTGCGTTCAGGAGGCGGACAGGATACTCAAATTCCTCACCAAGAAGGGCATCATCAACACCGGCCTGCTTAAAGTGCCGCGTGAGCACCAACTGGTCAAATCCAACAAGGTGCAAAAAATAATCAGCCGAGAAATAAGACGCGACTGAAGCTGCAATTTCTTGGCAGGGAAAAGTGGTGGTCGTAGGTGCGGGAGCAGCGGGCCTTGGGGCCGCGAGGCAGCTTCGCAACTTCGGCATCGATGTTGGTTGGCGTGCTGTATCAGGGTTGCTACCAATCTTGAAAACTTGGCCAAGTTAGAAAGAACTACATTCAATACTTAAAAAAACAATCCCAAGTGAAGTTTACCGTATTGGCTTGAATATAGCCCGGTATCGAATACAGCCCGGTATTCGAATATAGCCCTGGGGGGGCGACAAAAATACATTGGAAACGCAAAATACCTAATACTAGGTACCTTTACGAGTGTTTGTACCCTTCCATACATTTGGCGTTCCAAAGGGTTCGGAAATCAAGGTCGTTATCAACGACAACATTGCAGAAAGTCAAACGACGATCGTTTGACATTGTATTTAAACTAAACTAAGATATTGCTGAAAATTTGAATGACTCTGATTCTAATTTGTCTGAAGATAAATGTATTGCTTGGTATTTGAAATAAAGTAACGTTTGAGTCGAACGTAGGTACCTATATCATCCAATTGAATATTCTTAGTAATTCCAAATGTGCAAATACAACCCGGACTCAATTAAAGCCATGTATTCAAATACTGCCCTGTTTGTAAGAGTCAGAAAATAATTACAGCACCGGGGCTATGTTCGAGCCAATACGGTATTTCACGGATTCTGGTTTGGTAGCAATCTCAGATACGGTTCGAGATGAGATGCAGTAAGTGTTGGTTGTGAGTCTCATCCCTCTTTTCATAGGTCACAATCTTGGAAGCGAGGGACAGGATTGGGGGCCGCATATGGGATGACCGGTCCCTGGGGGTTTGCGTGGGCAGGGGCGCTCACATCGTGACGGGGGTCATCAACAACCCGGTGACGATGATGTGCGAACAGGTTGGTCACGTGCCACAACTACCGGGTCCTTGCGCAAAAGTAACCCTTGATTGTGTGTTCTTTTGTTGGGGAAAAGGCCGGCTACAGCATGAGGTATCTGGGAGTGAAGTGCGAGCTGTTCAATCACCTCGGCCAACCGACTGACCCCGCGATGGACATCAAGATAGACATGCACTTCAACGCCATGTTGGATGCGGTGGCCGAATGGAGGAAAGATCAGCCACAGGACACTTCGCTGCATGGTAACTGGTGGCTTTACATTGTATACTTTGGGAGCACATAATCGGAAAACCAAGTTGCAGATAAACTTTGGGAGATGCACGGTAATTTCCTGGAGGAGAGCAAAGGTTCCTTTACCGAGGTTTGTAAGTTTCCCCTACACTGTCCCAAAAAAAACCACCCTAAGTATCTTCTGCGTTTCCAGGACCAGATGAAGGTGTTCACGTTTCACGTGAACAACCTGGAATACGCTTGCGGTTCGAACCTGAAGGAGGTTTCCGCCCTGCACTGGGACCAGAACGAGAACTTTGCGCAGTTCGCCGGCGATCACACGCTTCTGCAGCACGGCTATTCCAAGATAATGGAGGCCCTTTCCGACGACATCGATATACGATTGGGCACAGAGGTCCGAGTTACTCACATCCTAACTAAAGGCCACTGAAAAAAAAAAACACCTGGGGCTTCTACTGGTATAAGGGGAAGATTAATCCCAATATAATGGTGGTAAAATTAATCTGAGTTTGCCATCGTCTGGGGTCATTTGGGGTTCAAGCGGAGAAATAGTCATTATTTTTATGATAATGAAGTCTCACGATCTTAAAGGCTTTTACGGCGATTAGTCACAATCATTTCCGTTTTGGTGCATCATTAAGAATAAAGGGCAAAGCTTAATGCCACCACCCCTACAAATCAGACCTGTATAGTCCCCTTGGCGTTGATTATTCTTTTTAGTGGCCCTAACCGTGCTAGTTACTAACGTACTGCTCAAGTAGGTTGAGAAGATAGATTATTGCGGGGACACGACAGTGATCGTGACAAGGGCCGGTGAAAAGGTAGAAGCTTCTCGGGTAAGTTTAAAACGGACGCGTAATGTGACACGGTACCTTGTTGACCCCATTGTGTCCATGTCCGTGTTCGTCTTAGGTGCTGGTCACACTTCCACTGGCCATCCTGCAGGACGGTGACGTGCAGTTCAGTCCACCGTTCCCGGAGCACAAGAAGAAGGCGCTGTCCAGTCTTGGGGCCGGAATCATAGAGAAAGTTACTATCGGTCCAAGAGTGAATCTGTCTTTAACCCTTCCATTACCACCATGGGTCTCACAGACCAACATCATTTCCATTTTGAATTTCATTATATAGTTGCATGAAAAGTTTTTGACATCTGTAAAATATACAGTCTTCATGTTGAGTAAAACTTAAGTGTTTTACAGTTTTTGGATGAATAGATTATGCATTGTACTGGTTTGTATATTAAATTTAATGAATATATGAAAGTTGCCAGACTAGGAAATGTATGCCTAATTACATATAATTCCATCTAATTGCCATGTGGGTCTGTGACATGCCAATGATGGTCATTAAAGGGTTCAGATTAACTTCTACTTACAGCAGGGTTTTTTGCACAGGTGGCTTTGAAGTTCCCGATCCGGTTCTGGGATTCTCGCCTGCAAGGGGCCGACTTCTTCGGCTACGTCCCTCCCGCGGAAACGTGCAGCGGCCAGTTCGCGGTCTTCTGTGATATGAACCCTGCGTTCGGGGACACGGTTCAAGGGGAAGTGAGTAACAAAGGCTCTTTTTTTGCCTATCTACAAGGCGAGCTTTATGGAGGGTTATTTTTTGCAGCAAGGCGATAGCAAAAGCAATGTCCTCATGACGTACCTGTGCGGGAACGCTATGAAATTAGTCAACGAGCTAACGGACGAGGGAATTGTCCAGGAGTGCATGAAAGTGTTGCGCGGCATCTTCACAGGACAAGTGAGTTTTCAACATCTACTCTACCCGTAATATCTCAAGCAGTATTATTGTGTTACATGTGATTGAACTTTCCATTCTTTTAATTTCACGCACGGAAAACATGAATGATATTTAAGCGCAGTAAAACTTGTCCAATAGGGACTTGACTATCTTCACTGCATTTTAATAAAATACGAATAACAACCAAAATTTTGGTAATGGGACAATTTTGTCGGCAACCGTCCATGGTGCCTCAAGACAAGTTTTACTGTATAGGCTTAGCAAAAAGATTTTCAAAAAATAAATGAGCAAAGTTTCTTGAATTTGAACCATTACCGATGTTATTCATTGTGGATTTATCCTTAAATCTGCTTAATCAACAATGCAAGAAATTGTGATCGGCAAGATCGTCATTTCTGTGAAATCAGAAACAAAATATACAGAAAATTACATTAGAGCTGTGCTAAATGGGACTGCATTAATGAGGGCTGTCCACACTAATCAATTATTTCCCACTTTCTTAAAAAATAAAACGCTACATTCACTTCACGTAATCCTGCAGGTTGTTCCCGAACCATCGCGTTACTTCGTGACTAGATGGGGACAGGACAGGTTTTCCAAGATGGCTTACAGTTATGTGCGCACTGGCGGAAGCGGCGAAGCGTACGACGTCCTTGCCGAAGACCTCGACCAGAAAGTCTTCTTTGCCGGGGAGGTAAATTAAGTTCAAAAAAGAAATTAAGACCGAAATATTGACGTAAAAGAAGTTAAACCAAATCCTTTTCTCATAAATGCACCTGTTCAGCAAAAGGCATAGTTATTCTGTCTTCTAAATCACAATCGGTTAAAACGTGCAGCATGCTTTAGAATAGAGTTCAATATCGAGCCACCTTTATTATTATTGTTGAATCACCATTTATACAAAAAATTAAAGGATCTTTGTCAACTGGTATATCAGTCATTTTTCTATGATTCACAGAAGTTGAGATATACAGCTTTGAATTCAGATAATTCTTTTTGAGTAATCCTGTATAGAACACATCATTGTGTTTATGAGAGAAAGATTTGTGTTTTACTCTTTTTTTTCAGTACGCTTTCTCATATTTTCACTCCAATAATAACTGAAATATTTAACATTGCGGTGTGTTTCAGGCTACAAACCGCTACTTCCCGCAGACGGTCACCGGAGCTTATCTGAGCGGCGTGAGAGAAGCCAGCAAGATCCTCAAGTCCTTCTCCTGATCCCCGATCCACCCAAGCGTCGTCTTCGTTCTCTCTCCGAATCTGAAATATATGGTCTAACCAAGAAACGAACACCCTCGCGACGCTTTAGAAATTTCCCCGCTGCTGCCGACAACGTCAAGTTTCTGTGATAAGTTAGAGAGTCGTGGTTTTGCGTTCCAGAACATGAGATTGGAACGGCATAATCGCGCAACGATGGAGTCGTGCGGTCCAGCAGCGGATCAAGTAGAGTACACTCTCTGTACGTAGTGCAACTATGTTTCCCCCGTTTCAGTTTGCAAACACGCTGTTAGAATTAAACGTCGGTTGCAATAAAGCTAGCATTCGACTATACGCATATATTTACCTTTTATTGCACACAGTTCGTTAGTCAAAACCACTTACAAATCTTTAACACCGCTGAGAGTGCGTTTGCTGTTCGTGTTCGGGGTACTAGTTTTGGGCGTCGAGCTTTTCAAAGGCGTGGACCTTATCACGGTCTGACCGTTCAGAAGCGGTGTCCCAAAATGCCTGCAAATAATGCAAAAATCGATTTAGAAGAAATGAACCTGCACGAGGCGAATAAGTGTACTACATCGTTCCTCTAATTTTCTTCCGCGTTCATACATTTCTCGCGGATTAATGTCGTGAAATCCCCCAAAATTACATGTAATTTCTATTGTCTTAATCTTTTTGTGCCGATAACAAATAGACAAAGGGTTATTCAGAAAGCAAACTGAAATTTCAATAAGACTTTATTTAGTTTCATTTGTAAAGGTTTAGCTGTACAAAGAAAGACTATAAATATCGAATTATTTCAAAAATTAAGAAGAAACCCTCGCAACAAAACGAAGCGTACCTGAGCATGGAGACGCTCCATAAATAAGTCTGTGGATAAAGAACCGGGTCGATGTTGACTCCTTTCAGGGCCCTGAACACGTCCACGTCCGCTCTAGTCGGTTGGTCCCTTTGTAAAATCAAAGAAAATTCCCTGGTTTGTCCCCATAACCGCGTGCAGAGAACCGGTAACGTACCCATTCAAGAAGGCCACAACACCTTCCTCCGGAGTCACCATTTCCCCGGAGGACGTCTCGCTGGACTCTGAGTCATCCGAACACGAGGACATCGCGTCGTAAAAATCACAGTCTTGTACATATTCGTCTGTAAATGCGAAAAATTCCTTTAAAATGTACGAATACGATTGAAACGGTCGATGACCAACCCAAAAATTCACCGTTCCGAAAATCTTCACATGCAAGATGCGAATTGCCGCTCAAATCTAGAGGTAAAACCGGAACTTGTCGGATGTAATCGCAGTGGCAGCTTCCTTCTCCAGCCGTCAGTACGCAAAGTAGATGTTGGCGGAATTTGCGTCTTTCTGTGGCCCTTTGTTCACGCGAGGCTTTCTTTTGAAACAGGCCCCTGGGAACGTAAGAGCCTTCGTCCTCCTCTTCTTCAGAAGACTCTTTGTACTCAACATGATAGGAGACGAGACCGGCTATGAATCTCAAGACTTCCTCATTGCCCTTTTTCTTCAAAAGGTTCCCAACACAGAAAGAGGCCGCTTTATGCACGCCAGGTACCGGCAATTCCGCAAGGTAACCAAGGACCTCGCGCGTCCTTTGCAACAGTTCCTGCCACGCCATAATCGCTATCTCGTTTTCCTCCACTATTGGGAAAATATTAGCGCAATCTTCCAGTTCCCGCACGAGTCGCTCTGCGACCCAATGACACTCTCGCTTCGCAGCCGGTTCCACATCGTCCCAGACGCGCGAGGGCCAACACGCGCAATGTCTTTCCTCGTCAACGAATTCCACCGGCTTCTTGGAAGATCTGATGTGCGGCTCAAAGTCGTCCGCAAGGTCCGATTCGCTCGTTGCCATCGATTCGAAGTTCAGGTTCGCAAAAGCTCTGGACAGCTCGCTGATCGTGGTCATATTCCTCGAAAGCTCGTTGCGGTTGACTTTTTGATTCTGGAGAAACGTACAAATCAAATTAACTTCCAAAATTTCATTCCAGGAATTTCCAGATTGAAGTTTCGTTATTCAGTACATTAATGACAGCACACACAAAGAAAACTTGAATCGACAATTCGAAAATCACCATTTTCCAAAATATGCAGCAACTTTTTAGGGCAAAACCTAAACTATTATTATAAACTGGTTATGGAAGTCAAACTAGGTCATTTTACTCAGTTACGATCACAAAGTCTTATTTTGAGTAAGAAGGGAGTTTATAGACATACTTCCACCATTTGTGAGTAATTGCGACGCAGGTGGTCTTCCAGACGCGCCAGACCGTTTGTGTCTCGCACGTCGCAGAACGAACCCAGAAAATCCCACTGCTCCTTCCAGGGAACCTGCATCTCGGACGCCAACTCCCTGTGACAAAAGGCATATCACGAATGACATCAACGGATCTTACAAAAAAGCATCCTCAAACCTTCCTATTCTCTCCAACCCCTTGCTGCTATCGCTGCGCATTATGTTGCGCAACTTATCGTTGCCCCGTGGCGACTTCAACCTGGCATGGAACACCGTAGCCTAGAAATTTCAAAACAAACCACTGCTATCATCTAGTAAACGAAACTGCAACTCGGCGAATGGATAGTGGCACATCATGTCACCGTTCATCAATCTAGAATTTGGAAAAAATGAAAACCTGCTGCGGAGTCATTGGTCCAGCAATGGCTCGTGTCACATGTTTTGGGGACGTTGGGCTCATCGATGCCACGGACCGAGTCGGTGACCACGGCTCACCCACCTTCGGGGGCAGCGAATCGTCCTCCGCTCTCAGTACGGGTACGTAGCACCGTTCTGAGGGATATAAACTTGTAGGTCGTCGAACAGATAAACCGACACCGATACCGCATTACCATCGAGCGCTTTCTCCAGCTCGGCCCTAAGCTGCGGGGAAAGGTCTGCGCACCGCTGTCCTATGGCCTGCCGAGGTGTGCAGCCTTCCGCGTTCCTCACCGTCGTATCGCAGCACGGATGGGACACGAGAACGCGTACCACTTCCAGGAATCCATACTTGGTGGCCATGTGCAGAGGGGTGTCGTATATCTTTTAAAACAATCCGACGTTGGGCACCAATGGTTTTTAAGTGCTTAAGGCCTCCGAAGGTATTAATCACCCTATTCTCCGGCGTACTGAGGTACAAGTTGGAAAGAGATTGCAGGTTCTCACGGCACTCCCCATCCCGAAGCAGCATGGCCACAAAGGTGCGATCGTCCACTGTGTCCAAGATGAGTTGACACATCTGCGCTTGGTTGGACCTTGCCGCCACGTGCAGCGCGTTCATCCTGCAAGCCAACTGCGCGCATCGCTATATTAAAGGGTCGTAAACCTAAACGCGTAAGACAGAGAGTGGCCAGCCGACTGACCTGCAAAATCGTGGGGATGTCCGAGTTAGTGACCAAGTACCGCGGGTTGGACCGTACCATATTGGAGAACATGACTGTGTCCCCCGACTCCACCACCATCCTCAGTTCGGCCATTTCTTGGGTCTTCGGTGTCTTGAAGGGGCTTTCTTTCTCTTTTTTATTCACAGACAAAACGAAGCTTTCAAGTGTACATACGTGCCAATGCAATTAACAAATGCACGTGAAGACG
>WWPM01024039.1:0-28327 GCA_023279145.1 Glomeris maerens | reverse complement strand
ACGTTTACAGTAGTTTTTGCTATTTTTGTTAACATAAATTTAAATTCTTGTGACGTCACACAACTGTCGAAATGCGATGAGGCAACCTACTAATAGTGTAGTCTACCCACCTTGGATAAATTCGAATTAAATAAGTCTGTAGCAAAAGCGCTGTTGAGCTCATGGCTAAGCTTTTCCAGTGCAGTTGCTTTCTTAGTATAAATGTATGGCAAGAGATGGCGCTGTTCTGACACCGCTCAGTCCGCCAGTAAAGACCAGGTGGGTGAGGCGCCGCAGCACTTGGGGTACGCCCACTGCTGGCGCGCTATTGGTTACAGCTTTACACCTAGACTGGGCGCTCGAATAATAGAATTTCATTCGCTGATATTCCGCCCACTTGTTCAAGGGGCTCCGTTTACAAAAATCAGAACTACGTAATTTAAAGTTGCCCATAGGTTCTTTGTCCAGGGCATTCCGAATGAACTCAGACCTTGATAGAAATAACAGTTTGCAAGGATCTTTAATTACTGATACTGATTTGAAAATAAGTTTGTATCATCTGCTACCTAATAATTTCTTCGCTCCCTCAATTCCGTTTTATTGCACAAATTACAAATTATGCAATTTAAGAATTCGGAGCTTACTAAAAGACCATATTTTTCAAGTGCTCATTATATTTATTGCGGAAGTATTTCCATAATGTTTATGAATTAGACGAAATAAAAATACAAATTGTGCAATTATGAAATGGGCCTACTGTATGTCACAAGAATTTGCATCTATTTTAAGTTTTGTATGACTACCATTATTCTCTAATATGAATAACAAGAATAACCGCAAATAAAACCTCAACATTTATAAATTTATTTAAATTGCAATTGAATATCATATGGCAAACACTTCTGTAATTTAATCGCCGATTGCGAAAGTTTCTCATTTTGACAACCAGTAATTTCTTTCAACATGGATGCCTATTGATTAAAATGTAACTACTATTCACGTGAACAGAAACCTCTCAATTTAAAATATGATTCGCTGGGCTACCAAAACCATAATTTCACCAACACTGGTTAATTAGCAAATTTTGGTCCTGGCATTCAGAGAATTTATTATAATTATACAAAAGAGGCCATGGCAACGCAATGTCATGGAATCAATGCATGAACTCCCTCCATACCTGCTGCTATTGGTTGCAATTATTAGTGACAACCATTAGGCAAATTACATGCCTTTTCAAAAGTTTTAATATTTGCTTAGAAGGATGCGGAGATTTCATTTGCAATGAGGATTTTTAAAATTCTGGATAACAAAATACAAATTGGTAACATTTCCATAAACCCAATGTAAACCCCCAAATTGCAAATAATCAATCGCCAATTTACAGTAATAATCCAATGGAAACCCTCCCGCATTTTTGACTAAATTATTTGTTTTTGCTCTTTAAAAACTTAAATTCAAGGACAGCACTTAGAAATATATCGCAATCGAAACATCACATGTTGTCCCATTTCACAATGTCCGTATTTTGCATGACATCTACAACAACCCCTCGAATTGAATTTGTAGAGAGCCTTGCGCAGTGAGGCTAAATTGGATCGAGTAAACTGGCGCGCGAGGCTAGTCTCACTCTCTCTCTTCCCTCCTGGTGTGATTCGTTCGCTCGTCAGTTTATTGAGCGACCGGTCTGCGGAGGTCATCTGGCAACGGCGGTCCAGACTAGACTGACCCAACCGAGTTGTACAGTTACTGTACAAATTCATCGCGATGCTGGTTGTTTTGCCATCATGACTGATGATACAGCAAGAACAAACGCTGGATGACTATGCCGTCGAGGTGATTGCCTTTATTTTAGCCGATGGGTTGTTAGTATTTGCTTGGGAACCGATCGATCCGCAATTCGCCGATCCGCAGGGCGCAGGCTGACTGCAGCGTATAAACTGCGGTCTATCAACGCATCACATTTCCCCAAATGTGTCCTAGCTATACCCTTTATTAGCGTGTTTTATTTGCGCATTTGTGGACTAGCTTCTGTGTGAAGTGAATCCGTTTTCACGCCGATTTCAAATGAAGGAAATTGTGACATTGCACGTTTCGATACTCGAGCGATATGTATCGAATAATTATTCGTGTTTGGCGCACCGTTCAGTGATTGGTTAGATTAGATCCAAGCAAGATCGATTTAATCGCCATTATAAAAAGACTCGTTTTCGAACAGCTGATTGCTGTTACTTTCACATTTACGAACCAATTCAACCAAACTAACTGGGAAATTATATTTATTGAGATTGTTTTTAGATTGATAAACGTATTTAATTTCAGAAAACGGCCGTCCATCTGAAGACTTTTATAAATGTTTGAATTATATACTCCAGCAATTCGAACAATTTCACTTTAAAAAATTAGATGGTATAATGTCTATAAATTCCCATTATAATTTTTGGTATGTTTCCGCCTTATTTGCAACTGGATTTATAATGAAAGATGCCAATATAGTAGTATTTCCCTGACATTTTATGTTTACCACAATGACATTTGTAATGTTGTAGAATTTGACATTTTCACGTCTCATCTTTCAATCTTAATATACCAGTCAAAAGCTGGCCATATTGTTCGAATATTTATGAATGTGTGTGTGTGTTTGTGTATTTGTATATTTGCGCTCAAAAAAGCAGCCAGCTGTCAGGAAGAAAGGAGTAGGCCTCGGAAATGATCGACTACACTATGGTAAATTCGTTGAAACCAGCTGCTGTTGAAACCATTATTATTACATGTTACTCGAATTCAAACTGAATGATCAATTTCAAGCCAGAAAGTAGACATAAATTCTACTGAAATCGCAAAAATAGCAGCATGTTGACAACTAATAATCTACATCAAACGCTGTAGGTATAGTATATGGTAACATACAAGAGAAAACTAAAATACACGTTATGTATTTAAATTGAAGGTAAATAACACCCATTCAGTCTCCATTACACTATTATGGTATTTGAAAAACCGCGATAGAGTGAAACCGCGAATGTCGATCCTGTACTCGTGGCATTAAAATTCAATGGGCAAGGTATTATCAACGTTATGATTTGAGATGTCTGCAAGCGTCATCCTGATCTACAGGGATTCAAAATGGAATTCGTGATGCTGCTTGAATATTTATTCGGTGAATTCCAATAAAAATTTCTACATTTTCCAGGTGGTTTCAACTTGCAACAACCACCTCTATACCTTGTACAGCTAAACTTAAAAGTGTTTTAATTTGAATTCGGTGTAAAGTATCTGTGTAATCTTGTTAGAGTTGATTTCAAATAAATGGAGAGTAATGAATGAGGCTTCTGCCTTTACGTTTAGTGGGATACGACTTGTTCAATTCAAAGTCAAACCAGTGCCGCATTGTTATTTCTTACCAATGTAATGTCTTAATTACTCTGGTGATTTTTTTCTTCTCGATTTCAGAGATTCCCAACTTCTGGGAAGAAATCTGCGAACGCCTTTGGTTTGTGATGATGTCAGAATGAATCCCCAAAGACTAAGTTGAAGTGCAACCAGCAATTGCAGAAAGGATTTCTTCTGTAGGGTGACCTCTTGGTGTTCCAAGGAAGTCTTAAATCTGTACTTTGTTGTGTCGCAACCCAAACTGGCTGCCGCCATGGACCATTCGGTGAAAGCGATGAGTTCTCACCGCAAAGTGGCCTTCTCTCGGCTCGCCAACCATCAACGCTTTGAAAATGACGAACTGGAAGGTCTCTACCAGAGATACATTTTTAAGATCCAAGCGAATTCTGTGGCAAGCGCATTGGTGCTTTTGGTGGTTCTGGCAGCTGTACTCGCAATCTTAGACGTGGTGTACGTGCAGAAACCCACTGTTGCCAATGTGTACTTGTTGTGTCACTGTGTGGCCTGTGTCACCCTTCTGGTCTATCTTCACACAAGGTTCTTAAGGGATGGTCATGCCCTTGTGGTGTGTTACATTATCCTAGGGCTGTGCATTGCGTTCAGTGCTATGGCGTTGCCCATTGACCCGAGCTGGTGGTGGGGGCTCGCGAGATCAGATGCACCCAAACCCAGTGTTGCCGATGGAGTGTGGCAAGTGGTATTTGTGACATTTGTGGCCTACGCACTTCTACCAGTCAAACCATACGTTGCACTGTCTGTGGGCATCCTATTGGCACTTACTCACAGCCTTGTGGCTGGATTTCTTGTGCGCGAATTTCCTGCATTACTATGGCAAGCAGTAAGTGTTTTGAAGCATTCCTCTGTTTGTTTTTTTGCAATTTAATGTCCCGGTCTGTTGGCAAACCTCCAGCAGTGTTTTCAAGATGTTAGCTGTTGTATGTTCAGATCAATGTGTATCAGGTTTTTAAATGTTCCTCATTCTTGTGTGCATTGTTGAAATCATTGTGCATAATGTCATTGATTCCATATACAGGGTGAGTAAAAAAAAAGTCCAGTTACGACTTATTTTTCTTGTAAATGAATCTTGGAGGAATGGAAACACACATGACAGGTACTCCATGCTTAATTTACGAGAAAAACAAGCCGTAACTGGACTTTTGACTTGCCCGGTATTTATTTGGAATGGAGTAAAGCTGTTTTTTAATAAGACCTGTGAATATTCGTCTCTATTAATACATTTGTAAATAAACTTGTTTGGCAAGCGCTGCATACATGAGGTGACTAAAGGTAAATATCACCCTTGGCTCTCCACATATCGTAGACAAAACAATATAGGCCTAAAGCTTGTTTTATAGTGACATGTTTTGGCTGCAACGAATACAAGAATCAATGGGAAACATAGATATTTATTTTACGATAGTAGGGTACAGTTGTGTGTATGTGTATAAATACCATCTGCAGAATTGCTTATACCAATTTATTCGACAGCTTGAAACTTGTGTAATCATTACAAGAAGGCGAATTATAAAAACTACGTGATTTATACGAGTAATTTAAAGAAATGGAATGATAATAACGCTATTACCATATAAACATAATGACTGATTACTAATATAGAAATAGATAAATTAAGAGATGCATGCATACATATTCTATTGATTTTTAATATCATTGAAGTTAATGTTGAAAAATGCATTTAGTCCAAGAATTTCTCACTGGAAATGATGTGCTGTGCAAGAGAGGTATTTTCCCCTACAAATTGAGTTGTGTATTTCTGTTTTTATTTTTCTAACTTGAAATTATGATACGCACGTGCTTTTTGTTTTCAATGAGAAGTGTTTTTTGGAAGTTTATCGGATTATTGCGAAGAAAAGAGAAACCAGATACGTGTGCCTTATTTATTGTACCCTTATCAGAATATATACTGCCTAGCTGAAAAACGCCTCTTCACACTGCTGATGACATTTTGTTTGTAGCTTGTGTTCTTCTTTTTGGTTGTAAATTGGTGTTTGTGTTTGTGTGACTATTTGATTAAGCTCGTTACTGATCGGTCTTTCCTTTTTGAAAGTATGAAGAACTATTACTGTAGTCATGTATACATCAAAGATTGGAATCGTTTTCCATTAGCTAGCTATTTTTCTTGTCGATTGTTGAACTTAAGCAATCTAACGAGAGAATTATTATGTTCTGTATTTATTCTTTTTAAGATGGCTGTATAAGTACGCAGTTGCCCATTTTGGTTAAAAATTGTTTGAACTATCTGATGTTGCTTGTACAGGTTGAACTGGCTTCAACTGGAGTTTTCAGTTGCATCCCACATGTTGCAGTTGCGGAGTATTGAAAGTGGTGGTGATGAGATTTGTCGATGAGGATTCCTATTATTCGTGCCGACTTTGTGGTCACTTAAAATCGAGTTGTTTCAGGATTGCTTCAGGGTGTGGGAACCTTGGTGAAGACTCCCACGTGAGCAGCATTTGTTATCGATTTTTGCCACAGCTTGCCCAGCTGCTTTATAGTAACGTTTTTCTGACATTGTTTTAATTTTTTCTACAAACACAGGACGCAACTTAAAAATACCACTCTGCCCCCTCGACCTTATTTCCTTTCTCAGCAGTTTTAATTCCAACATAAAACAATGCATCTTGCTGGACTATAGACACGCACGATATAAAGCAGTAGGTCATGTGGGTCGCAAGGTTATTTATAGTGGGCAACAAACAGCAATTAAATTATTGATGTCTCTGAAATTCTTCATGCGTAATTTACAATAGCGTGCATATAGGGACGAAAATTATCCAGTTGAAATCTGAGAATTTCTCAGAATGCACTATATAATTAGCTTGTAGCTTCAATTTCGGCATTCAATTGAATGTAAACTCGATTCAACTAACTTAAATGGTTTGTTTCTGTATTCCGATTTTAAATTCATTCAAAAAATAAATGCGTTTGAGCACAACTACAACTACTTAATCGTCTATATTTTATAGACGATTTTACATTCGAGGTTGGTGTTTGCAAATGTTTGGCTTTTATTTTATTTTTTCTGTTTGCAAGTAGTTTAGGGAGGTTGTTAAAGTTAAAATTAGGCGTGACGACCAATGCGTACAATATTTAGTCTGGGCGCAGCTGTTGCAATTGCTTTGAGAACTGCAAATGATATAAAAGGCAGACTGTTATACTAGGTGAAGCCACGAAAGCAATGAATGAATGAATGGATGGATGATGTGATGAAGGTGTACTCGCAAAATGGATGTCATTATTTTGCAAACTGACAAAAAAAAACCCACTTTGTAAGACTTCTTCCTTCTTCAGCGAGTTTGCCTTTTGTAATACTATTTTGGGCACGTGCGCAATACAATCTTATGATTGCCTTTCACAATCTTATAATAGCAACCGGCCACAATTTTTCCCAAAACAAGCTTCATTGTTGGAAATTTTTTTCCCCAGATTCCGCGTGAGTTTTAAAATGTGGCACTATATAAAGCTATATAAAAAGGACACCATTTTCCATGATTGTTTGAAAGGATTGCTGGCAATTATATGCACTTGTTTATACACATATTGTTTGACTATTTTGCTACCAAACAGTGTATTGGTCACATAATTCCCTGGCAATTTCAAACATCTTTGCTGTATGTAAAAAAAATCGCTTTCCAAAAGTTTTTAAAACAATATTTCCTGTTATTTGTTTCACTCTTTCCTCTCTAGTTGTGGAAAGCCATACACGTACGGGATATCCTGAAGGTTTGAACTGAACAGTCCCACCTTTTGAGATGTTCCTCGACGTGTGTGGTGACGTCGCCTTGAGGCTGAAAGCTGACTGTACAGGCCGCCTGAACCTAATCGAAAAACCATTCCGAAAACGGATCAGGCCAGGCCTGTACAGGCCAAACCCGACGTGTGTGGCTATGCCTCAATGAAGGTGACGTCATTGAATCGCTCCGCCCATAACGGATGCGTCATTTACCTGCTAGTGTTGTCGAAAATGAACCGGGGAATTTTGGGAAACTTTTATTAAGCTGTATGAAAGTGAGCCTTGCCTTGGGCAAATAAAATCGAAATACATCAGTGCAAAAAAACAACCCAAAAACTGCTAACACATCCTCATCGGATGCTGCCATTTCAACATCTGGACAACGACTGCGGGAAAAATCTAGAGGAACCCTGGTGCGCGTGTCGACAAGGCTCCAGTTGAGGAAATCCTCAAGAAATGGACTGACAGTTCGAACTTGAGGATATGCTGTACGTGTGTGGCGGGCTTAAAATGTAGACAACTCATGCAACAATATAATTAGAGCTGTTTTACGTGTTAATGACATCTGCAAAAAAGTTATGTGATGAAATGCGAGAAGAATAAGCTGAAAGATGTTATCAGATGCTTTACATTTGAGTGTTTTCACTTACTAAGAAAGATTAACCAGTGAATGGCACAACAATAAGTATATTTCCATTTAAATTAAATTGTGTGAATTGAAATCTAAAATGTGCACGATTTGCAGATAAGATTTCTTCATTATACTGTAGGAATTTGGATTGAGATGCGATGATGAAACCTTTATCTTTAGAAATGTATGTTTTACTTACAAATAAAATTTCAAGATTACAGGATAGTTCCCCATATGGAAGGCCACTTTAATATTAAAAAAGGCTTGTGGTAATTGCAAGAGATCTTTTTTACTATATGTAATTTTCGCTGTGATTTCGTGTTTACTGTATTCTCCGATTGATTTTCTGCGTATGGATGACCTAAAAAAAGTGCTCAACCAGTGAAGTTTTAGAGCCTCTCAAAGAGCCAAATGCTCCCATTTGGGGGCTTCCATGTACAATAGTTGGCAGGCATCTCCTAGACACATTTCGGGATTGGATTACTACATCAGACGAATAACCTTGCTTATTTTGTTGGGACACGATTTTGCTCTAAGCCTTGGGTTGGTCTGATGTGAATTCATGCTTTCCTCCCCCGTTTTCTGTAACATAAACCCCGTTAGGTGATCTTGATCCGGTGAGACATTTTCAGGCCATTTAGCCTCGACCTGTTCCTACAAAAGTCACTTTCGCAAAAGTATTTTTTTTCCTTTTCTCACTTGGCTATGTTCCATTCGTCGTGATTATGCCGAGATAAATTTCTTGTTTGGATGTGGGAGAAGTATTTTGAACATGCAGTGCTTCTCAACCTAAGCTGATCTTATTTTCACATTAGCTGTCGCACCTTTCACCGAGAATTTACATCGTTATTTCAAACAAAAGTTGAACAAAATAGGCCTTCCAGAATCAGAAACGATTTTGTTGCGTGAAATTCAGTGAGACTTCGTAGATGTTTTTTCTCGATAAATAAAAATCAAAATTGCAGAATTGCTTTCTTTGGGGAGAGGGCAATAAGAAATAGTCAAATTGAGGGAAGCCAGAAGTATTACTGTTGTGCAATGTTTAACTTGGTTTAAAAGCTAAAGAAATGATTGCCAAAAATCGATATCTTATTTTTCTGATCGTGTTGACCTTTGCCAGAGTATTAGTTAGAAAACCTGGGGGATCACTTGGTTATACACCATGTTTTCTAAAAATCTATACACCATTTCAAAACCAGCCGTGTATGTATATATAGTTCATTCAAAATAAGTTGAAAAAAAAGGCGTGCCCATAGTCGAGGCTTATTGGATAGCGAAAACCACGTGATATGTGGGCGTGAGTAGCTGTATAGATTCCGACATCGTGATTGGCAGCAGAAACCACAAGACAAGCCTTTCTTCAATGTAGCCAATTGCAAGCACCGCTTATGCCACGCCTTTTTTCTCAACTTCCTTTGAATGGATTATAGGTATACTTGCAGTAAACCTGGGCGTACATTGCCGAATTTAGAATGCAGGCATGGTTTCTGTATGTGCACAGAATCCAACTTTATAAATAGAGCTTCAGTGTAACTTCTGGTTTATATCGAAATATACAACTTGTATATACGTGCACGTGTGTGGTTTATTCAATTCAGTTCGGTTGCATATGTGTATATCTGTGTTTTGTTGCTCCCCTTTAGTTTCCGTGCAGCAACATGACTATTGATGTTGATTGACTTTTGCTTCACACCTATCATACATAGGCCTACTTGTGTTGTGAAATGATTTGTTAGTCTTTTACGGCACTAAATTAGGGCGATAATAAATTACTGCGGTGACGAATGTTTATTGCTGTAATGTTTGGCGGAAATCGGTGGGCGTTGACCTAAAAATACTCCCAATTGTCATTTTTTATATATACATATATACCTAGAGGTGTAAGACTGAGCAAGTGATTGTGTAATTTGCAAAGAAATGTACACCGTTCTTCTATGTATGGTATGGCGGAAAACAGTGCATGGAAACGAGGCAGATTCATTTTTATTTGCTGAATTTGGCATTGACTTGGCTACCTACACAAGTATAAAGGAGCATAATGGATTAAAACAAAATGGCAGACTTGATAATGAATGCAGTAGTCCAAATTTTGAATTGATTCCATTTGCCAGTTCAGCTAATGTAATTAAAGCTTATCGCATGTTTTAATTAATAGCATCGATTATGTTAATTCACTTCGTTTTGCTTAGTTGAAAATATTTCCACAAATGACGATATGGAATCGTGGGCGAGCTTATAACATGGGAACAAGTTACTTATATCATGTGTCGATCCTCTAAGAAACAATAAATCTGAAACCTGTTTTGTACAATAGTTTGCTGTTCCATCTATTGCAAGGGGGCGGTTTTATAGAGGGCGAGTTTATTATTTCGCGTTTAAATCTGCAGGAAATATACGGTCATTCACAGACATGAATTTGAAGCCATTTTACAAGTTTGTATTCGTTATAAGACGTATTGTACAGTACAACCTGTCGCTAAAACCTCTGCCTAGTAGGACCACCTTATCTTAAGACCACACGTGCAGAACCCCAGAATTTTTCCTATGGATGTTCTTAAGAAATGATTCTGGGCATAAGGATCACCCACCAGTGAAACCACCTTAGGGATTAGACCAGTTGGTTCCAGTCCCAAGTGGTTAATCGCACCTGGTAAAGACCACAATGGGCATTCCATTTCTCATCCTGGTTATTTTAATACTAGTATGTACCAATGTTAATGAAAGCAGTGATGAAGAAAGCGAAAATGTGGAATTTTTAATTTCAGAATCTGACAAATCTGTTGATCACAAGGGATCACTAGACTACATAAATTTAATAAAATTTTTGGCTCTTAGAACGGGGTATGAAAAACTATTGCCTTTGATGTTAAATACAGAAAAACATGTGCAACAAATTGTAATAGAAAAAAAATAAATAAATACATAAACCGACACAGCTATCTGACTTCTTCAAACCATAATGTATAAAATAAAATGTATACTGTAATTTCATTGGTTTTTATAGTTGACATGTATACTGTATTACATTGTATGCATTGTCCAAATATACACAATCAATTTGCACTGATTACTTTCACAAAAAAACAAGTCACATTAAGACCAGTGGATGGTAGGTCTCAATTCAGAGAGACTGGTCAGAGAGGCCACCTTGGCAATAAGACCAATTTTTCAGGAACGGACGTGATCTTAATGACAAGGTTTTACTGTATTACAATACACATTTAATGCCGATTAATGAAATGGCTTATTTTTAAAGGATGTGCAACTTTCTTACGTACGTTTCCAGACAAAATTGGAAATTCAGGAGCATATGGCGTCTTGCCTTGTCAAAGTAGTGTATAGAATCCGTGTGGGTGTTGCATGGATTCGCAGTAAATAAGGATGTGTACATGAATTCCAATAAAATTGATGTTCTGTGAACGGTGTAAGGAATGCGGAGTGCTGAAGCTGCGCACCAAAGGTATACGATTGGCTGCCAAAATGGCGACATGTAAGCGAATTGTCGGCCATTTGCAAGCAAGTCACGTGCGTGTACATACAATATATATATAGGTTTTGTCGTTCATGTACGAATAGTATGCACCATGTGGCAATGACATTTGTTCTACATGGGCGATGGCTCTTGTCTTAAACAAACGTGCAAATTGGCAAAGTAAACTAACCTCTAAGAATAAATGAACGCTTCCATATGCTTGGTTGGGCTTATCACTTCTTATTTGGTTTTCACATGCAGAACTAGCAAGCTTTCATGCTGACACCAATTTCAGAAGTAAATAGGAAATGCTGGCGAATATCCATATTTTCCTGTAATAACTAAAGAGTTCATTATTAACACATTTGTTAGTGCTCATGCTGTGTCTGCACGTATACATGCATTGGCCTGCAATCAAACTTGATATTCTGGTGATCAGGGAATGTTTGCATGAAAGTGATGTGTACCTTACTTTGCAAAACTATACAACTTGTAATGGACTATAAGACATCATAGAATATTGATGGACACTCAATTTTTTGGATGGTTTGGTTTACGAATCGCAATAAAATCGCAATTATAATTGATATTTTTAGATAAAACATTAGATTCCAATTTGGAAATATGTACTTGGATAGGTTTTCATTAGCCGAATGGTGTCAAATTGGTTCATTCCGAAATGCTTACATCCTTACCCACATATACAGTCATGCTTGCAATTAACCCAGTTTTCATTATAATTATTACTTTTCCAAGAATGAACTAGCATTTTCTACTTTCAAAAGATTGACATTTTGAAAAAATAATCGTCAAATGTACTGTATGTGCGTTGTAGAATTTTGTGCTATCAAACTGCAGCATACAGTATATATGGAGTACTGAGAAATATGAAGATTTATGCAAGTACAGTGCATCGGAAAAGATGCAGAATTTGCTGCATGCCGGTTAGATTTGGAGGCATGATACGAGTCTTTAAAAATTCAAGCAGTTTGCTTTCCTAGCTCACATATCCCCAAACATCCACTTCTGTATTTATATGTAAAAGCTGCCATGTGCCTACTAAGATTAATATACGTACTATATACAATTCTAAGCTACATTCAGCGTAAAAATTCAAGCATGAAACCTTTAAAGTAAGGGTTTATTTAGTGGTTTTTGTAAGACGCATTTTACACATTTGGCATGTCATTATAATGTAGCCACGCCCATGTACATATATGATTAACAGGGACCTAATCTGGTCATTAAGACTCCACCTCGTGCATTTTGCTGTCAAATCAGTGGCTTACACAGTTCAAAATTTGTAATGGTGGGAAAAAATACTACTTTATTTAAAAATAATGTCAAATTAAAATATCAAATCAGTGTTTTCTGTCACTTCATCTTTTAATTTGTTTTTGAATGTCATTGTTAAACTTTTCGAAATTTCTTGATTGCAGGTAATACGTTAAAGGTAATGTTTTTCTTAATTTCTTCAATTGTCGTCGTGCAGTATGGATTCAAATTATTCATGTGCTGCCGGAATCTTTGCTATCATGCAAATTGACCCTTATGCCATCATGCCCTTGATAGTAGTTTCCATAATTTCAAGGAAATTTCTCATTGTTTTCTGCCTTAACCTTGTCGATCCCTGCAGTTTCGCATGGCAATTTTGTGTTTGGTAGTCAAATTTCTTGTACATAGATTTGTTTGTAATAATGCTGCATGGGCAGGAAAGGATATACATATGCACTGAATTGACTGTTAGCAATGTTTTCCTTTGCTATTCAATTTTGCTGTTGAACATCCCAGTTAAACTAAATCCCTTTTCTGACTACAGTATATTGGAACTTAATTTATAAGTACTTCCTGAGTGCTATACTGAGTAGCCTGTCAGTTAGATTTTGTATGTCAACTTAAATTACTTGAGAAGTTCAAGATGCTTCAGTGTTTAATTATGGACTGCAATAATCTTATCTTGAAATTGTAAGTTTTCATCATCTGCAAAATTACCAATATGTATATAGCCTATGTGCATGGATAAATGGAGCAAGTATAGAAATGTGTATTTGCTAGGTGTATAGTAGGTCTGTATACTTATTTTTGGTATAGATAAATTGGTCGACCAAATAACAAATCTGTCTCCAGCATGTGAATATATCAAATTTGTAAATTGCGCCCCAATTCTTACATTAAATTTCTGATTTACAGTGATTGTGTATAGGCCTGCATTTCACTAAAGGAACCTTTCATTTCACATTGTTTTCGGACTTTGACACCGTAATGTATTAGCCATGACAATTTAAACGATTTGAGAATGTGTTTTTAAATTGTAAATTGCACAAAATATCGGTTTCTTGCTTGTTTGTACACCAGCATTATGCGAAACGGACGTGTGCATTTTGTATCCGTCTGTAAAAATATGTATTCGAAGTGTACGAGTATGCAGACATGTTATTGGGTGTGCTGCACAGCACATGGCCCTGCAGGCGAATCTATTTTTGCAATATATTAAGGCGACATACTTAAAGATGTAAGTCTCCCTTCGGATCTCAGTGGCCACGATCTTGCATTTTTTTTCTTAGACTTGTAGCTCATCTCTATACTTGGAAGCGCCTGAAGACGACGAAGAGGACATTGGCATTTTGGCACAAACATTTTTCTTTATACTAGTTTCTTGCTTTCTTTAGTTATTTACATGGGCGCGTCTTTATTCTCAGAAGCGCCCTCTTTTCAATAGCCATGTATAATTCATTTTAGGACCCAATTGTTCGTTGCCAGATTTCTGTTTAATAAAATCGAATTTCTCTATGTAGTAAAATATTTGTAGTAGCTCAGTATACGTACAATGGAAAGGAATTCCCCTAAATTTGTAGTTGCTTAATTCAAATTATTGTTCAGCATAATTTTATTAACGTTTGATTTTTTTTTGGCCCATTCCCAGGTTTCTAGCTTGTTAAATTACATCCATAGTTTCGCTCATTTTATATCTCATATATATATTTTTTTATTTAAAACTGACGCTGACACATGATTGTTACATTTTCGAAAAAAATGCTTTTGTTTGAATGGCTGTAATTATTGTCATGCATCGGTGCATGTCATTAACTACAGCACAAAAGATGAGACAATATGATAACTTGCTATCATTTTGTCTCATCTTTGTGCAAATTGCTTTGAAATAAAAATCCATAATTTCTGTATTAATTAAAGTATTTTGCGCCATATTTTCACAGGGTTGTAACGCAAATGCAATATACGTGCATCACACTGTTCTTTTCAACATGGAAAAATGACTAATTACATAATCATTTGGCACGGAGTAGTTTTTTTTTGTATTTCTCTATCCAATGGTGCCAAGGTGTTTTACCTAAAAATTTATCCAATTCTAACTTTGTGTACACAATATCTGGAAGAATAGTTCAGATTAGTACTTGGAAGAAAACATTCAAATTAATATTACAGAGCAACTTAGCAAATGGAACAGGAGAAGCGGCAACAAATTCATTCGTTTTGGTAATTTAACCTGCGACGTGTATTGCAGGGAAGACGACCGTTTGGACCTGCCATGGCAATTTCGCCTGAGACGTGTATTGCTGGGAAGATTACTTATGTTATTCATTCTATACATTTTTTAAAACTCTTGTCCAAGAAAAATGCCATGTGGTGCGAAATTTTTGCTCGCAGACTAATACATCGCTCACAACCCAAGTGAAATTTATTAAAAATCGTTGCTTCTACACCGATTTGCTCTTATTCCAGATCACTCGTAAGCCGAAGCTCCACTGCATAGTTTTATCATTGTCATGATGGGAATTATATCGTCGGTCCATTCCTCATATGAATTGTTTGCATTTAAACTGCAATCTCGATCACATTTACCAATGTCTTTCTCTATAACTACATATATAAAATATGATGGTTCAAGTTACTCACAAGGAAAGGACCACATTGAAGGCAAACGAAATGATGATTCTTTTACGTAACATCTTACTCAGTTTTTTATGCTAAACAAGATTAATATTATCTTAACCCCAAATGCACAACACAATTAGTACAGTATACGTGCTTTGGTAGTGAAATTATGTGTTATTTATTTAGGTTTCTACTGTATTTCTACGAAGTTGTTGACAATCTAAACAAATCAATATGAAGTTTCCTCTTCATTATATTTCCTGATGCTATTCAGGTTTGCCATAAAATATACAATATAAACACATAGTGGATGTTCATATGAGCTACATAAGTACATGTATATAGCCTATACTATCTGGATGATGGTGCATGGGCGTTAAGGGATCAATTGTAATCTATAATTATCGGAATGACCATCACCTAGGGAGCATGAAATTACTGCACTAACAAACACGTTTTCTGCATTTGTGTTCCCACTGTGTGCAGCTATATTTATTCAGTAGGCTATTGGTTTTATGGTCTGGAATTAAGTTCAGTATGCACTATGCTTTTATAAGTTTAATGATTATCGCGGAGTAACATATTGTGTATGCGATTTTGGAATTTGATAACCGGAAATTGCTCGCTAAAACGTATATATTATACATGCAGGGCTTTTTCACAATTGTTTGCATTATCACATATCGTAAAAGTAATATAACATTATATATGTATGGAATTTTGTAAATTAAATCTATTTAAAAAGTGGGTGAAACTCTATAACTCCACAAGTATCATTTAATTATCTTCTTGCTGGAATGTAATTAAATTTGTCATTGAATATTGCACAGATGTTCATTTCGATTACGCAATATAAAATGTGTAATTTGAAATGTGCACAGAAAATTTATATCTCTGTTTGGAATTTGTGCATAAACTTTAATTATTATTGACATTCCAAGGTACTTTATATGTAGAATTCATGTCGGCTAAAGGGGCATGTTTTTCGTTGCCATGGTATCACAGATTCCCATTAGTACATCATCCACTCATCGAAACGAGAGACATGCACCAGATCCGACCCACAAAAGTAGTAATGATGATTTTGAATCAAACAATTTATTTCAATTATGTTATGATGCGATTGAAAGTTATGAATATAAGCTCAGTTAAGAAAATAGTGATATTGCTAAGGGTACCTAAAGTCTATCCGTTCTCGCTATAAGTGAACAATATCAACGATTATTCTCATGTTTTAGTGAAATTGCAGGCATTTTCTGTTCCCCAACTCGCTCATGAATATAAACAAGTTTTAATAAGCAAATACTAGCCTTATATAAACTTCTAAATTGGACAAAAGGTAGCTAAGTGCATTGTTAGGTGAAGACCTTGGTCATTCAAACTCCCAATTGACTTGACGTGCTACATTGATAGAAGCCATTTAGTGGAAGGCAGTGGCTAATTAATTGTTCGACAAAAGATGTATTGTTGAAATATTTAAAGAAATGAACATGTTATGGATAACACTATTTTCTTTCCCATCAGAATATGGCACTCGATCGATTATATTAATGACAAAACGACGTTCATAATACATAAATTATATGGTCAAGTTTTTTTTAGATGTTTTAAGTGTTATGAACATATGGCTGTACACTTTTTGGAGATCTTATATGTATAGGATATTTTATAATGCAGTTTGAGTATTAACTTTCGAATCCATTTAATTAGCTGCATGAGAAAGGGCTCCTGTAAATTACTATTAATTATATTACGCTGATCCCAAATCAGCCTTAAAACTAAATCGATATCCTAGCAGCCCCTCCCTTGCAGTCAGCTTGCAGTATACAGTTGTATAGTACATATACCATGTAAAACGACGCATTTCGCTAATGAAAAGCGCATAAAACTTGGTACTACACATGTAAAGCTACCTATACAATTTTTAAGCAATTTACCATTATAAAAATTACCATTATTTTCATGTATAGATTAATAATTGCAAATAATTCATTTGTGTTCAATAAATCGGACAAATTACAAAGGGGTTCCAACTATATTACATTAATGGCCAACATTTTGTTTTAATTTAGTTTGCATGCATGTAGTATTTCACATATGACGGTATTGATTGTGTGAGGGTCTTGCCAATACGTTTCATCTGCAGATAAGTTTTGTATGAAATGTTTTAACCCTCATTTTCATGCATTTTAACAAGGATGAAATGATGTTGCACGTGTTTTATGTCTGTGGTCTGCTGTAGCACGTGGCAGACACATGAAAACATATTTAACAGTGTTCTTTTTTGAACAAGTTTGTTGCTGTGACAGTGTAGACTTTCATGCTTACAAGTATCCTTCCTTCCTTTTTGACTCTGCTAAGTTTAATTTAGCTGCACTTAGTGCCTATATTCTTTTAAATAATTAAGCCGAAACATACGGACTGCAATATGCATGCTGTTGTGCATATAGGCAGTTGGAAAATTTTCAAGAAGTCTTGCCTGTATGCTACTTTTTTGTGAATTTCCTCCCACCCATGGGCTAAAGATTGGCATTCATATGGGTGCAACAGGGTCATTATTTACCCGGTGCATGCATGGTATACTCCATGTATAATCATAGCACAACTTGGAGTTTATTGTACAAGATAGAAACATTATATTCTTTACTTTTAGAAAGTTAGGCGTTATAAACAATATCAGATAGTGGTTCCCAGTAAGCACATTTTACGGTTTGGTCTTAATGCTGCTTTGAAGGAGCAATACTGTAAAAAGACATGCAGTGTTCAATAATATACTGTGTATATTAAAGATATTTCTTTAACTAATTAATTATTCCTGTGTTGTAATGCAGTGAATGTCAAAACCCCTATAGCACTCAAGATATATTCCTGTATCCATTTTGTACATGGAAAGGTTGATTGGATAGGATACATTTACGTATATACCTATATACAGTTAAATTTTTGGGTTGTATAGCGTGCAAATATAGCAGACCTTTGGGAGCATTAAATTAACACAGAATTAATAATATACTTCTGGATAGTAATGTGACTGGTATGTTTTTAAATTCACGACGATTTAAATTCAAGCCGATTTTGTTGCCATGGCTTTTGGGAAAAAGGAAACCGCTTTGAGACTCGTTAAATGGCTGGATGCATGCAAACCCTGGTAATATAACAGCTTAAAAAGTCTCTTTTGTCATACAATAGAATTACCAGCAGGATTTTACGCTTTTGTTTCATGTTACGAATTGCTGAACCGTTGCCATCGATCGAATTACAAAAATAGAGAAACGTTCCCTATAAAAGCCCCATATAAATCGAGAAACTTAAGTTAAATAAATTACGCAGTTTCTAAGAGATTTCTAAAAGGTAAACGTATAGACGTGTTAACTAGATATTAAACGGAAATACAAATGTGATTTACAATGCGTATTTTGCTCTTGTTTCTAAACACTTCAATTTTATTCAAGCTGTAAAGTTTCACGTCTTAATAAACATTTATTATACATGAAGGATAGTAAGGTCAATTCACCCCGATGTTGTGGCTATTTTTAATTATAAAAAATTGTAGAGGACCATTTAATTGTTATTGCATATGCCTGTATAATGGAATAATGTAAACTATTGCTCCTTTAATGATCACAGATGACACTTTTTCAGTTTTGTAATCAATTTTACATGTAGATATATATTTTAACAACTTTTTCCTTACGATGTCACCGTTTTCACTGCATGTATCGAATTGATGGTCAAGTCCCTCTTTTTAAAAGTCGCGCAGTAATAAATGTTATTAATGTCAATCCATTAGTAAGTTCTAATGAATACTTCTGAAAAGAAACTGGCAACTGTTTAAGTAGTAGTATACCGTACTACTGTACGTTTTCGTGAAATTCAATATTTATGTATGCTATACATGAATATAAGATAGCCTATATCCTTTATGTGTGAAAAATACCAAGACGCTTCCGGATATTTGTGTTGCTCCCGAAAAAAATGTGGCGTAAATAATTCGAGTTCGCAGTTTGGTTGGGTATGATGTGCTCATCGCTGAGTGTGACAGCAAATAATGTTACGGTGATTCCTGATTTTTCTTGAATATGCCCCGTTGTTATTTCCTCCCCCTGATGTGATGCATGGTTGCAATTATGCGGTCCTATTATTATCGGTCTTGTTCTTCAGTAAAAAGAATAGCTTTTTGCCTATAAGTTCGCTTGCGTGCACACAACCACAACGTCATGCAATCGCATACACAACATAAACGATATCTAAAACTTAATTCCAAAATCTATTGGCATGCATGGCATATGTGTTGTGATTACAAATGGTTTGATCATACAGAAAATAACCTGTATGTAGACCTATAATTACAATTTAGATATTTGTATTATCGGTTTCTCTGCACATATAATTGCGGGATTATGAAACTTATACACTGCTAAACAATTCGTTGAGCGAAATCGATATTGTTGTCCGTATTGCCTTTAATATATTTGTATTCAACCGAGTATCCTATACTGCTATATATTGGGCAAGAAATGAGGCACTTCCGCCGTTTCGGCTACAATAAAACCAATTTGGCTGTGAGGTTTGTCTCCTTCGTTTCTTATCAGCTTCCTTTAATCCCCCTTGCTAGCCTTCATCAATTCCCTTTCCCTTATACCGTATTATTGTGCAGTAACTATTAATAGTTCTATGAAATAATACCATTGCATGTAATATATACTTGGGAAATGATTTACTTTGTTTCAGTCTGAAATTCTCTATTATCTGCGCAGATTTGTTGGGATTTAACAATAACTAGGACTTTATTCAGCCGCATTCTTAGTTTTTTTATTGGACAATCGGAATTTTACATTGCCTATTTAAGTCAACAATTAAATCAGCATTTTTAATTTTTAAATGTCATATTAATGCAAAGTGGAGGATAGAAACATGTAAAGGCAAATGTGCTGAGCATGGAATAATTTATCAGGAATTTGACTGAGATATTATTGTCCTGTTTGAAATCAGTGATGTGCATCAACTTTCAAATTATATGGCATGTGATCTACGGTTTACTGATGAGTTCTGAAAGTTGTCTTCCTGTCTGTTTGTCTGTCTACATTGTCATTAGAACTTATTTTCGCAAATTTACCGAGCAACAGCATTTGCTGCTATTTTTGTCAAATTCCCGTGCACAAAATTCCCCCACAAGAAGCGTAAATACCGAAGGAAACACATTTTTTTTGTACTACTATTAATAGTTCAGTTGGAAAAATGAATTATAATACTTGGCATAATGGCCTTTCAGTAAATAACGTCAGGAATGGCATTCTACTTAATTTAAAAATAACATTTCACTGATTTCTTCAAGTCTAGGTGCAGGGGTTAAACCTCAAATTGAGAATTAATGGGAGGAACGTGCTTTCATATAGTGCTTTTCCCCTCAGCCAAGATTCATGTAGGGCATTGCGTAAACTATTGGTTGTTTTGTGTGTTGTATAGGCTGTTGCGAGAGATTTGCAATATTTAAAAACCATGATTTATTTAGCAAAATATTTGTTTTATGTATAGATTCAGTGCGTCTGCTATAGGCTGAATATGTAGATCTGATTCACAGCAGTGCATTGACTTGCATATATCCTAAAAGTTTTCAGCATCACAGTCTAAAATACGTTCATACTCTATTTATATATTCTCCAAAACATGTGAATTGTAAATTGAGACTGCTTGAATCTCTGACCAACTTATTATTACATTGTACTGTAATGAACATTTGATTTAAATTTACCGAATATATAGGCCCAATTTTAGAATTAATATTTAAATGAGTGTAAAACAATGCTGTTGTGACTATATACAATGTACTGCATAAGGAATATTCCGCAATTTGTAAGGATCAAGGGTTATTATTTGGTGGACTCGCCCACATTGTTGAAGTATACTCTCACGATATTGTTTTCTTGTACTGTATTGTTAATTTATGCCACACTACAATTACGTACTTTTAGGGGAGTGGCCAGCCGCCTTTTGGAAATGTCAATAACTGTTCATGAAAGGATCCAAGCTGGGAATTTTGAATTGACTACAAGTGCTGTGAGATCCAACAGCATCCTATTTTTTCATTGTTAATTTTTTTGTTTCAAAACTCAACAAATCATGCAATTTGTACAATGCAGTTATTTATGTTGTTGATTATAAATACGAGCTCAGAAAGGATTTCGGTCACCGCAATGGGCAACTTCTATACACTTGAAATTAAAGTCTTATATGTAATACATCTGGCTTTAATTAAAGTTAATGCCTCTTGAGTATTCCTAATCAGATGAAGCGGCAGCCTAACATGTTATTTTATGCTTATTAATTATCATGTCATTTATGGCTATATATTGAATGCTGCTTTCTCTCATTCAATTTACACTTCAATCTGATTATGCAAAATGAGACTATGATAGTCGTTTCGTTTACTTCTAGGAGTCATTAGTTTTGATTCATATACCCCGAAAGAATGCAATTTCAAACGTCTTTATCATTTTTATGCAAAATTCTGCGCATTATGCTCAGAATTTAAATCTGTGATCAACATATTTTAATTTGCAGATTGCCCCATGCAGAGCTTGAAATGAATGTAGATATAAATAAATAGCTTCCATTTGTTCCAATTCCTTTCTGAGGGATTAAATATTATTGTGATGGTGAAATATTCCATCTGAGAGATAGATTCCATTCAAAAGTACAAGTCTTTTGTCCAACCCATTTGTAAATTAAGCATTTGGCTATTGTCCCCATGAGATATAGGGCCTATATACCATTCTGCCGTATATATACCATGAGGGTTTTATCGATTTCTCTCGGTGCAATATAACGTTTTCTAAATGAGCCCATTCGTTATTGATAGTGAATTTGGCTCCGACCTAGCCAATCCAAAATTAATCATCTTTTAGCTAAAATTGGACAAGTCGCGATATCAAAGCGTACATATCGTTATATATACACATCACTCGATATGTCGACACTAAATTTCAAAGATATGAGCGGCACGTGTTCAGTAAAGCTATTTATCAGAAAATCCATGCGTAAAATATGTGCGATAGGCCTCTATACATATTTCTGGCCTAGTAACAATATTAATGGGTGCGTTAATTTCGAAGTTGCAGTTAGATGTGCTGTAGTTGATTGCATGCATTAATTATCTGAATTACTGCACATTCTTTTGTTTGGCAATTCTCGAATCTATTGCTTTCATCAAAACAAGGACCCAGTTTAGAGATAAATTATATTTGATCCTTGGTGAAGCCAACGGTCAAGTATGCAGTCTGAAGCAGCCATTACAATGTCTTCATTGTCTATCAACAGGCCCAAGGGGCACTTTGTGTTCCAGAACGATACAGGTCAACAATATCGCTTGGTTTCATACTTACCTAATTCATGGGAATATACCCTAACACAAATTTTTAAAGCTGTCGTAGGTTTGCAATAAAGCTGTGAATGTTTCACTTGCAGCCTTGCAGGCATGTGACATGCATGTGACAGCCAACAATTTTTGTTAGGGTAGTCACAATACTGGAAGTAGTCGCAATAAGTCTTCTTAATTGTGCAGATTTTATGGGATTTCGTAGATATAATACATTCTATGACATCAGCATAAGGTTGAACATAAGTTAAAAACTGCATACAGGGTCTTTCTTTTAAGACGCAACAATGGACAACGAGATTTGCCCAGTTTGCAGTTTTCCCAACATGACCCCGCACGCGCAATTGAACAAATTATCGTTAGAAAATGGGGGGGATATTACTGGATTTTATTGCCCACGTAATAATGGCATGCGAGTGGCCTTCATCTCGCGAGTGGAAGTGATGAACACTGTTTTCTTGGGATGAAACAACATGGAAAGAAATTTCTCTAGCCTAAATGAATCCCAATGTTATACTAGTTCGTGTTCAAAGTGACCGCTGTTATTCGTCAAACAATGGTATAGTGGACGCGTTCTAACTTGTCCACTGCTGGAAAGTCTATTTGTGAAAAATAGGTAGTGGAAGGTTAAGGAGAGTCGCGCAGGTGCTCAGCAATTATGAACGTCACGGACTCTCCTTAACCTTCCTCTACCTATTTTTCATAAATAGACTTTCCCGCAGTGGACAAGTTAGAACGTGTCCACTATACAGCTGATCTGCAAAAGCTGCTCGGACATTTGTAAGAGTGTCAGGTGTAATTCGGCGACATTCGGCAATTATGTGGTAACGTAATTCATCAATAGAAACGCTGTGGTGCCATGTTGGGAAAACTGCAAACTGGGCAAATCTGGTTGTCCATTGTTGCGTCTTAAAAGAAAGACCCTGTATGTAGACATAGCATCAAAAGGCAATCTCTGTAGGAATGGCAATAGGTCTTCATTATACATATGGTTATGTATTATGAGATATTATTTAATCTAGAAAGTAGTGTAGGTTATTCATTGTGCAGTTTTTTGTTACACCTTGTATGAGAAAACACTGGCCTGTTTAATCAGCATAAAACTGCATATGAAAGCATCTCGATGTAACTTAATAAGCACGAGAATGCCCAGTAATAAAATGATATCATGCAGGGAATTTTAAGTGTGGAGCCATAATAGTTAGGCTAGAAAAACTGATTTTTTTTTTTCTGAGCATGAAATGTGATATGTTTTATAAATTGCAAGTGAAATATTAATTTTTCTCAAAAAAATTGTTTTTGGCCAAGATGAATAGTAATGGGGGCTTGGTGTTCAAATTATCCCTGTACACACTGTCTCCCAGACGACGTCAACAAGAACAACGCTCTTCTTGTTGTTGTCATGGTAACCATTCTAACAGCATCCTCATTTGTCAGGGAAACGCTCCACACAAGTTTGGTAGGATGCGAGTGAAATCTTCTGCACAAATGCATGTAATATGGTTTCCTTTATTGGCGACTTGAAGTATAACACTGGTGATAGCTTGTCAGACATTTGATTTCAGAACAGCCAGGAATTTATTATCAATCATTCCTAATTTGAATTGAGTATAGCAAACAGAAATCTCTATAGTATCAACAAAATTGTCAAAATTTGCCTGTTTATTGCTAATTTGGAATATGTACGTGATTTGGTGACTTAAAAACCACGGTAGTTCACCTTTAAATTCTTTAGGGATGCAGAATATGTTTGCTATATATAAAGAGACATAATCCTGTTTTACTCAAATAGTGCAAAGTATGTGCGCACTTAAAAGGGATTATGGGTACGTAATAGAAAGAGGTTGGTAATTTTTTTATTTCTGCCGATATTTTAAACTTCCCTTGTTTGCATACAGTGCTTATCTTTAATTAAAGAATACATTAACTAGCCTGCATGCATATTTGGCAGATATTGAGCCGCATAGTATAGCCATTTGATGAGCTGGTGACTTATTAAAATTGATTTCATAAGAAACAAGCATAGCGATATGTTCCCTATCATTTTATATCGGATGTTTTGCAATTACGACTAGTAATTAATTTAGCATTAACTAACTGACTTCATTTGTTCTAATATAGGCCGAAATTTTGTAGCCAAACACAGTTAATCTTCACGTAATTATACTTGTATGATCTATCCAATTGTGATGTCATAATTGCAAATTTGTCTGGATTTTTGAACACCATTTATACTTTTTGAGTGATTGTTGCTTGCTTATCAGAAACATATCCAATTTCACGAGCAATTATTAATACAAAATGACAAGTGCCGTTTTGATAGAGTGACAAATGTGGAACTGTTACCTACAGCGTTATATTTAATTCAGCGTAGCAATGATCCGCAGGAAGTGACAATTGTTATCAATTTTGACATCATTTGGGATTTGTTGGATCGAATGGGATTTATTTATTTTTTCTGCGAATTGTCATGTGGAAATAATGCATGGTTTATTACATATCGATTATCGCCGTTGAACATTGCTCATGTCGCAACAGCGTTAATAAATTATACAGACCTATGGTATATATACAGGGCGAGTCAATGCACTCTGCACAAAATGGAAAGGATGGTAGGAGGCACTGAAGCAAACATAAATCCCATATACAAGTGCCTGTCCTCACGTGTCACTCTTGGGTTTTAGAAGGCGATGAAGAAGACAACATTTTTCTTAAATGCAACACTTTAACATCTCTGTTGTAAGTGTTCAAAGTTTTGACCAGCAGCAATGCATGTCTGACTCCAAAGAAGCAGTGAAGTCCGAACATTCCCGAAAATCCCCAGCACCTACTGAATATGTGATGCAGCAACAGAGATTCGTCGTATGAGGTCCTCTTGGGAGTCTACGGAAGTACCACACACATAAGGTCTTTCATGTATCCCCACAGGAAGAAATTAAGAATCGCCAAATCAGGCGATCGTATGGTGGCCAAGGGATGGGTCCACCATAACTATATTCAACAGTCCCCAAACGAAGCATTCAGACTACACTATACACATTGCTGCAGAAATAACTGCACAAATTGCACGTATGGAAGGTAATCAGTTGGTTGCAATGCCTAAATTCTCTGATAATGAAAATGTGAAATGGGTGTAAACGTTTTTGTTTCAACGCTGGTTTTAGAACACACCCAACTTGTACGTGCAACAGCTCTTGCCTGTGTACATAGTATTTAGCGCATGAGCTGAGGTCAACACTACAAATCTGTGACCACCATGTTCAGACTTTCTTCACTTTTTACATTGTATATATTGACTCGCCCTGTTCCATGAATTTCTTCTCCTGTATTAAACCTGAAATAATGAATCGACATACAAAATTATTGTATTGTAGAGTATTCTGGAGAGTTAAGACATGCACTTTTGAAATTGTAAACGCTTGTATATTACTTGTTGCATTACTGTTTTGAATAATAATTTATTGCGCATTGTGAAAAACCGTGATTGCATATGACATTACATAAGCTAAGAATAAGTGAAAATACTATTCCTAATAATGATAATAATGATTTCACGTCATAAGATTCATATTCAACGTTTTCATTTCAATGTAGTGTTGTAGTCTATTCAGAAATTATTTTACATATGTAGTTGTGTGCTATAGTTTGTTTTTACTTTTCTGAAGAATTAGGTATTCATGAAGATAATTTTCAGTGTATTGTTGTACGTGTATATTCATACGCAATTCACTATAGCTATAGCTAAACATGGGTCAACTAGGTGTTAAGATAAATAATAAAAACTATTTTCCTGAAGGAAAAGAAAACATTACTTGTTATTCTTTTTTTCTAGTGTCTGGCAAACACATTTATATTCTTGGGTGCGAACATTGCGGGAATCTTTGTGCACAACCTTATGGAGCATGCTCAGAGGAAGGCTTTTCTGGATACCAGGAACTGTATTGGGGCGAGGCTGGAAATGGAAGATGAAAATGAAAAACTGGTATATTGTGTTGGCATGTATAACACAGCTGCCATTATTATTTACGATATAAAATGCACTATTGCCAAGACTGATAACCCTCATCGTTATGTCGTTTCAGGAACGCTTATTGCTCTCTGTACTTCCTCAACATGTTGCCATGGAGATGAAAGAAGACATCATTTCTCCAAGGGAACATCAGTTTCACAAAATCTACATTCAGAAGCACGAGAACGTCAGGTATGTATTCACAAATAAATATTAGTGTAATGCAAACGCAATGTTTATTAAACGGAATTCCGTTTTGCCAAAGACTTCACATGGTTTCGCTGGAGAAACTATTTTCTCAAGAGCATGTGAAACAAAACGGGTATTTAGAAGGACAGGGGTTATGTGCAATTCCCATAATACAATGACAAATTACACAATATGCAGTTTCTGTAATCCGTACCTCTCTTGAGATTATGTAGGCTTATTCACCCAACCAAAATAAAACGTTCAACCGGATTGAGTTTTCGAATTTCAAACTCTCATATCGATCAAAAGTTTGGGTTTTAATACCTGCTTCAAACCTTCATCCGCTATAGCTAGGAAGATTACGATTCCCAATTTTTGTGGCCAGTAACATCCAAGCATTGCTGCAGAATAAAACCATAAAATGCTACAGGAATGAACATGAACATATGTAATATCCTTCGTAGGTCGCATATGATTTCAGGTTTCAATCCACGTGTACTACAGTTTCTTTGTACATATTTACTATAGAGCAAAGTGGGGTACATTCACCTCAAAGTTTGGAAGTTAGTAATCAGGATATGGAATATGTGATATTTTTTCCGTATGTTCTCGAAATTTAATATAACCGTCAGAAGGAAAAGATGAAGTTTTTCTGAAAACTGTTTTCATAAATATCTTGAGTCTGCATCTCTCGCTCTCTAATCATGTTCAAAGTAGCCAACTTATCAAGACACTTGCTAAATTTTCCAGATATTTAAATTCTTAATGAGACAATAGAAGCCACCATCTGTTTAATTAATTCGGAATTAGTTTGTAGTATGTCTTAAAATTTAAATAGACAAACGCTAGCTGTCTTTTGCTTGTTATTTTGTTAGGATTTATTTGCATAAAGCTACAAAAAGTTAGAAAGTTAATTATGTGTATACGAACTTTTTTCTTTGTTTTACTTGAAATGTTGAAGGTTATTTTACGACGTAATTTACTTCGCTTATTTTTCGCAATTTGCGTAATTTAGGTAAACTGTTATTTTCTCTAAAATATTGCAAGGCTGCCTTGTCTGTTTGTCGACTTCGTAATGTGAGATGCAACCACTGAGTAATATAATCTTTGTCAGGTGACAGCAATAATTGGAGTTGCGCTATTCGATTCTAATTGAATTCCGTAGACTTGAGGGTTTCGCTGGTTTTCATATCGATTGGTGTATGTGGTATTATTCTCTGTAGAATTCAACATCACAAGTGCATTATGTGATTAGCATAGGCTACCAAAATGACATCTAAACAAAAAAAACATTACTGCAAACTGCTCCAATTAACACGAATAAGGTCATTGTCAATGTTTTTTGAAAAGTAAATATATGTATAACTTAGCATAATATGTGCGTATGCTTTTTGCTGTAACATAATAACTTTGTTGAAACTTTCAGCAGCCATTTGTGTCACTGGGTAAAACCGTCGCTGGTTTTAGTGGTCTCATTATGAGGCTAAAAGTCGGGATATTGCAGTCTTGTAATCACCCCAGTTGTGTGAACATGTTGGCAAAGTTTCAACATTTATATCCCGCAAATAAGTTAAAAAAAATAATTTGCATATTAAAACCATTTTCAGCTTGCTGTGCTGTATCATTTTTCTGCC
>WWPM01024038.1:0-33373 GCA_023279145.1 Glomeris maerens | reverse complement strand
AAGGGTTTTTATTTCAGTATTATTTTATCCTTTTTAGTTATAAGTTAAAAAATAATTTTGTGAGTGTGGGTCGCAGCACTACAAGTTGTTTATAAAACGCTTACAAGCGTCCCTTGAAAAGTCCCTTGAAAACTCGGTGCTAGTCGCTCTTGCTAGTCCGTTATACCATAACCCCCGTCGGTGGTGCTTATTATTCCAACGAAGCATGCGTTACGGACCGGTCTCACTGCATGCTCACTGCTGTCCGGGGAGGGGAGAAGTGAAACGTTCGATGCTTGTTGTGTGTGTTCAACAATGTAAACATTCGTAATTCATTGGAAACGGTGTTGAAAACACAAAACAAACTACGGAATACGGTTTCCCCCTTGGGAAAGGAGCTTCCGGTAAATTTTTATAGAAATAGGTGGTCGGGAAGTGGTTGAAATGTCGGTTTTAAGGGGCTGCGGACGGGCACACGGGCACACAAACACCACGGCAAGCTAAGTAAAACGTGTTAAAAAATGGATGCGCGCGCGCGGTTTTTATTTTTATTTTTTATTCTAAATTGCAATTAATTTGAGCACAAAGTGGCACCGAAACCGCGTCACGAAGCCCTAGCCCTGATCATCATTACGAAATCTTTAATAGTTTTGCCTATAAAACTATCTAACTGGCGATTTTGTGTGTTGATGCGGACACAGGGTAGAGTTGTTGCTTTTTCAATCGTATTTTAATGAATAACAATTTTATTTCGCTTGAAGAAAACCGGTGCGCGCGGGGACGGGGATCTATTAATTAACTATATATGGGGCCTAATTCAAGAAACCATAACTTCTTTAATTTAATATGCACTTTTCAAGTCCTTGTTTTAAAATTTCACAAATAATTTCTGAAATTTGAAATAATTTAATTTTTAAATTTTAAAAATACAAATTTTTGTAGTCAATAAGACACTATCTATACACAGAAAACCACGCACAATGCGTTTTCGATATTTGCTTTTCATAATTAATTTCTAAAGAAATAAAAAAAGTTTAAATTTGTACGTTTCACAAAGGGTGGGTGCGGGGAGGTCGAGGGCAAATGCCAATGGGAAATTGTCTTTTCCGTTGACAGTTTCGCCCCGCCCACGCGCCCCTAGAGTCAGTCCCAAAGGCCCCAAAGTTAGAGGCAGTCCAATCCGAAGTCCGAGATCTGCCACGCTTGCCACGTGATCCAAACCAAGCGCAAACTACAGTATTGAAATTCGCGTTCAACTTCAGAAACAAATCTGTAATTGAATTCAGTTGGATCGTTGAAAATGGTTTTCAAAAAGGGAAGTTTAATTGCCAACTCAAAACCTTTTGCTTATGTGATTGTTGATAGTAAAAGAGGACAGCGATGCGAAGCCTGCTTGCAGTTGTTTGTATAAATATTTTCCATGCATGGCAACATACTATTTTAATTCAATTAAGTGCTATTTATTCAATTATTTTTTATTATTAGAAATCAAAACCTTCTCAGATGCACAGGATGCAAGTTTGCACAATATTGCAATAAGAATTGCCAAGTACGTATTAATAAATTTAAAGGTGAACTGACAAACGTTTCTAAGGTACCCTAGGTTTGACACAGTTATAGCATTTGTTCCCCTTCCTTTACAGCAACACACCATAAAAGGGCGTGACGTCATCCCCTCAGAATTCATCACATAGTTTTATAATATCTTGGATAGTAATAATTAAAAAAATTCCAATGAATTGTAGTTTTATTTTTGGGTAATTGTTCTTCAGTTTAATTTTCAGGGTACCTTAGAAAAGCTTGTCAGTTCACGTACCTTCAATATATATGCATTTATCTATATGAACTTAAAATATAATTAATTTTCTAGATGCAAGGATGGATTTTACACAAGCTAGAATGTAAACATTTAAAGAGAGCACACCCCAATGTTCCCCCTGACATGTCCAGATTGATGGCACTGATAATACTCAAATTAAAAGTATAAACTTTAAAAAAATTTACGTGTTTGATAATTCAGCTATGAAAAAAAAATTGTTTTAAAATGTGATTTACAGTTGAAAGATGGAAATAACGAGGAGGAAAAAATCGCCAATGTCTCTAGGAAATACAGCTGCCTAGTAGACCGTATGCATATATTCAAAAAACACATTTTTATCCACAAAATCTTACTGCATATGACAAGGCATTCATACATTGCAACAGATGTGGAGGACTTGAAAATGGACAAGGAAAGATTTGGAAAATTTTTAATTACACGCAACATTTTAGGAAAATATTTGGGACAAGATTTGTTACCGCCGGTTTCCGAGTTGCTTATACATTTCGGAAAGCTTATGGTGAATAGCTTCACTATCACCGATGTAGATTTGCAACAAATCGGTGTCGGCCAGTATTTGGGGTAATACTGCAAAATTAACATTGAAATTGTACATGTATTGTTCGGATACATTACAAATTTTATAAAAAAAATGCCATTTTGATTTGCAGAGCTTCGGGTCTTGACCATTCGTGCAAACCAAATGCAACTATCGTATTTTATGGACCCGACATGCAAATACGCGCATTGGAAGACATCGATCATTCGGACATCACTAAGGTTACCTTCTCAAAAACCTGACATCCTTTTATTTTCACTTCAAATTTCTTGCTAAATGCCGCAGATAACCGTGACTTACATCGATCTTTTCACCACGACATCATCTCGAAGAGAAGTTTTGAGAAAAACATATTATTTTACATGCAATTGTGCACTGTGCAACGATCATGACCGGGTGAGATCGAAAAACGTTAAAACTTGTCCAAATGACTTGGATTATAATAACAATTGAAACATGTATAGGATGTTTCTCTGAATTCCGTGAGATGCGGGAACGTATCGTGCACACGATCCATCGATCCCTGTGCAGGTTAATTATGAATTGTCCTTGCATTTACAAATTAAGTTTCTATGAGGGTTCATACCAGCAGAGAAAACCTGGAAAAGGGAACTAAAGGAATGCGGATTTCTGGATTTTAAGTTCAATATACAGTCAAAAAACAGTTTCTGTTTTGTCAGAGACTGCATTTATTGTGTTATTCTTGCGTTTATCTGATTTGGAAATTGGAATATGATACCATTGTAATTAAATATGTTTTCTTTTGTCACTAAATTGGTGAAATTTCAGATTGTAAATTCGATTTACAAAAAAATTTCAGAAGTTGGTACAAACCCAAAAATGATCTAAAGTGATCCTTTAAATTTGGAAACTTTTCAATTGCCAGAAAATAAAGTTTGCTCATGTGGAAAAGAAATGGATGCAGACGCAACAAAGAAAGCTTTTGTAGCATTTGAAAGCTTCTTGGAAACTAATAATATAGGAGGCAGTAAAATAAATATCCTTTTCTTTGAAAACATTGATACAAATGCGAAATATATTATACACCTTCACTGGCCCTTTGAACTGCATGAAGAGACACTGAAAAAGTGTAAATCATTACTACGGAATTGCTCGCGTTACTTGCATCCGTTAAACTTTCGACTCGTACAAGTTTGGACATTGGCGATGGATGCGTGCATCGAGCTTCAGATGTGGGAATCGGCATGGGAATATGGCAAGAACATTTTGCCAGCTTACAGGTCTTCTGGCGTCTTGTGGTAGCTCATTTAATTGCAATGGGAATTAAACTTGGCATCTTTTTTTATACTTCAGATTATACATTGGGAACGCACACCAAATTATAGCCATTCATTTGCTGAAGATTGCGCATATCCAATTAAACCTGGGAAATGCCCGCCTCAAAGCAGTCAAAACATTAGCAGAGGTAAGCTGTATCCTATCAAGACCCTCTTTTTTGAATTTCATACGATTGTTTTAAAGCTGTTCAATTTAACTTTTTCAGTGTTTCGAAATCCTACGATTGACTCACGAAGAAAGCCACCCAATCTTTGGAATCCTTCGATGCCTACGAGAAAAGTGTTAATATCTAATGGATTGTCAGTGAAATGTCCTATTTTTTGTATACTATAATAAATAAAGTGTTGAACATTTGAGATAATCATTTTGATAAGAAAACTCGGAAGTAGTAATGAGAACGTTTTATTGTTTAAATTCTTAAAAAATCTAGAGTACACGCAGGTTAAAAATTAAGCAGTTCAATAGTGTTACAAAAGTAAAAATAAATTTTGTGCAGCTATTGCCATAATACATGGGATTTTATGGGGCAGGACATAAATCGAATTCGCTAAATTGGCCATGTTCTGCAACCGTTTTCTCATTCTGAAGGAAACGTTCTTGTAAACTAATCCTTTTACGTAATGGGAGCATTTTAAAGGAGAAATGCCGAGATTTTTGACATCTAAATTAAAGTGAGTATTTGATCACGTTTAGGTATAAAATGCATCTAGCTTCTAGAAAGTTGTTGCAGCAGTTAAAAGTTTCTTGGAAAATAATAAGAAAAGAAACTGTTGAAAAAATATCCTTTCCTTCGAAAAATAGACAAAAATGCAGAAGATATTACACACCGTGATTTAGTGTTTGAACAGTATGAAGAGACACTGGAAAAGTGTAAATCATTACTACGGGATTGCTCGCTTTATTTGCATCCGTTAAACTTTCGACTCGTGAAAATTTGGGACCTAGCCAGCTTACAGGTCTTCTGGCATCGTGAGGTAACTCATTTCATTGGAATGGGAATTAAACTTGGCATCTCTTTGTTTTATACATCAGGTTATACTATGGGAACACTCACCAAATTAATTCTAGGCATTCAATTGCTGAAGATTGCAAAGATTTAATTATTTCTGGACGATGTCCATGATGCGGTCAAAACATTAGCAGAGGTAAGCTGTGTCCTATCAAGACCCTCTCATTTTTCAAATATTATACATTTGCATATACGTTTTTTAAGTGTTAATTCCATATCCTACGATTGAATCACGGAGAATCTCACTCAATCTACCATCTCTTTCAAAGCTTATCCAGGCTGGCAAGCAGAAACAATCGTAGAAATACAGGAAATATAGGAATTTGAAAGCAAGATTATAGGAAATTATAGGAATTATTTTTAATGTCATTTCAAAACCCATGAATTAAATGTAGTGATGGGCGCTATTTTAATTCCACTGCAAATTACATTGAAATATCAATTATGGATTACAACTCCAAGGATCTCTGTTCTTGGCACATCGATGTTTGGGTATTTTGAAGTGAATTGGCAATGGGGAAGGTAGCTAAATTTATTTTACTGATTCATCAAACAGAATAAGAAATGAAACTTAGAAAAATTGTGTAAAAATATCAAGGCTTCAGTATTCAAAAATTATGTTATGCAGAATATAGGATAATATAAGAATTTTCAAGAAACATAGGAAAATAAATAAAGATTTCTAAAAACAGGAAAATAAAGGAATTACAGAGGGAATGCCAGCCTGCTTATCAGACAAGTGTTGATATCTGATGGATCATCTGTGAAACGTCCTATTTTGTATACGTACTGTTTAAATAAAGTTTGGAACATTTGGAAGTATAATATGATCGAGGACGTTTGATGGTTAAATTCTTCACGAATTTTAGTCTCAATACATAAAGTACAAAACAAACTTTCTAGGTTGTAAAGTAATGTATATTCTATGGATTTCAACATTCCTTTCAATTGTATTAATATTCAAGAAATATCAAATTTCTTATATAATATTTGTCAATTTCAAGTCTTTGTTTTAATTTCAATTTCACAAATAATTTCTCGAATTTGAAATTCCTTTTTTATTTTCAAAATAATTTTTGTAATCAATAAAATACCATCAATACACTGGGAAACCACATAGTGTTTTCGCTAATTAAATTTAATCAATTAATTATTATTATAAACGGTGGGTGGGCGGAGGCCGAGGGCAAAATTCGGTGGGAAATTGTCTTTTCCCTAAAGCGATCTATAACAGTTGCCCCTCGCGCCCCTAGAGTTAGTCCCGAAGGCCCCAAAGTTGGGTCAATCGGTCAGTCCAATCAGTGTCCGTGGTCCAATCCGAGATCTGCCACGCTTGCCACGTGACACAAACCAAGCCCAAACTGTATTGAAATTCGCGTTCAACTTCAAAAACATAAATCTGAAATTTCTTTCAGTTGGATCTTTGAAAATGGTTTTCAAAAAGGGAAGTCTGATTGCAAAGTCAAAACCTTTTGCTTTTGTGATTGCTGATAGTGAAAGAGGACAGCGATGCGAAGCCTGCTTGCAGTTGTTTGTATAAATATTTTTGCATGCAAAAACAAATATTATACTATTTTTTAATTCAATTCGGTGCTACATATTCAATAATTTTTTTATTAGAAATGGAGACCTTCTCAGATGCACACGATGCAAGTTTGCAAAATATTGCAATAAGAATTGCCAAGTACGTACTGTTTAAATAAATTTTATATAAGAAAATGTTGTGTGTAATTTAATATATACTATTAACTTTTTTTAATAAATTTTCTAGACGCAAGGATGGATTTTGCACAAGCTAGAATGTAAGCATTTAAAGAAAGTACACCCCAAAGTTCCTGCCGAAATGATCAGATTCATGGCACTTATAATACTCAAATTGAAAGTACAAACTTTAATATATTTTACGCATTCTGGTATGGAAAAAAATATTTAAAAATGCGATTTACAGTTGAAAGATGGGAATAACGAGGAGGAAAAATTCGTCAATGTCTCTAGGAAATACAGCTGCCTAGCAGACAGTACGTGTTCGAAGCACGTAAATTTAAATCTACAAATTCTTATTGCATGTGATAAAGCATTCATATATTGTAACAGATGTGGAGAAGTGGAAAATGGACAAGGAAAAATGTGAAGATTTTGAAATTGCACGTATCATTTTAGAAGATTATTTGGGACAAGATCTGTTACCGCCGGTTACCGAGTTTCGTACGCATTTCGGAAAGATAATGACGAATAGCTTCACGATCAACGAGATGGATTTGCAACCCATCGGTATCGGCCTGTATTTGGGGTAATACTGCAAAATTAACAATAAAATTGTAAATGTATCGTTCGGATACATTCCAAATTTGATTGCAAAGGTTAATCTCAGTTTAAATAAATTGTGATAACTTTCCATGATTTTGTAAATAACTTTGATTTGCAGAGCTTCTGGTTTGAGCCATTCGTGCAAACCAAATGCAATTTCCGTGTATTATGGACTCGACATGCAAATACGCGCATTGGAAGACATCGACCATTCAGACATCACAAAGGTTACCTTCTCAAAAACATAACATCTTATTTTTCACTTCAAATGTCTTGCTAAATGCCGCAGATAACCCTGTGCTACGTCGATGTTTTCTCCACGACTTCGACTCGGAGAGAAGAATTGAGAAAAGGATTTTTACTTACATGCAATTGTGCACTGTGCAACGATCATAATCGGGTGAGATAGAAAAATGTTAAAACGTCTCCAAATGACTTGGATTATAATAACAATTCTAACATGTATAGGATACTTCTCTGAATTCCGTGAGATGTGGGAACATATCGTGCACACGATCCATCGATCCCTACGCAGGTTATGAATTGTCCTTGCATTTACACATTAAGTTTCTATGAGGGTTCATTCCGATCCTTGAAAAGAAAACTAAAGGAACATAGTTTTCTGGATTTTAAGTTCTGTATACAGTCAAAAAACAATTTCTGTTTTGTCAGAGACCGGATTTATTGCGTTCATCTTGGATTAATCTGATTTGGAAATTGAAATGTGATTCCATTGCAATTAAGTATGTTTTGTTTTGTCAGTAAATTAGTTAACTTTGCGATTGTAAATTCGATTTAAAAAAAACAGAAGTTGGTACAAATCCGAAAATTATCTGAAGTGATTTTTTAAATATTTAAATTTGGAAACTTTCCAATTGCCAGGAAATAAATTTTGCTCTTGTGGAAAAGAAATGGATGCAGACGCAACAAAGAAAGCTTTTGTGGCATTTGAAAGTTTCTTGAAAACTAATAACGGAGAAGACTGCAGTGGAAAAAATATCCTTTCCTTCGAAAAACTTTGATACAAATGCAATTTATATTATACACCTTCACCGACCCTTTGAACATCATGAAGAGACACTGAAAAAGTGTAAATCATTACTACGGAATTGCTCGCTTTATTTGCATCCGTTAAACTTTCGGCTCGTGAAAGTTTGGGACTTGGCGATGGTTGCGTGCATGGAGCTTCAGATGTGGGAATTGGCATTGGAATATGGCAAGAACACTTTGCCAGCTTACAGGTCTTCTGGCATCTCGGGATAGCTCATTTACTTGCAATAAGAATTAACCTTGGCATCTCTTTGTTTTATACATCAGATTATACTATGGGAACACGCACCTTAATCTAGGCCTTCATTTGCTGAAGATTGCGCATATCCAAATGAACCTGGGAAATGCCCACCGTGATGCATTCATAGCATTAGCAGAGGTAAGCTGTATCCTAGCAAGACCCTCATTTTTAAATTCATACTATTGTTTTAAAGCTGTTCAATTTTAACTTTTTCAGTGTATGCAGATCCTACGATTGACTCACGAAGAAAGCCACCCAATCTTTGGAATCCTTCGATCCCTATGTGAAGAGTGTTATATCTGATGGATTGTCAGTGAAATGTCCCATTTTTTGTATACTATAATAAATAAAGTGTTGAACATTTGAGCGATCGAGCTCGGAAGAAGTAATGTGGACGTTTGATTGTTAAATTCTTTAAAAATGTAAGCAGTTCAATATAGCGTTATAAATGTAAAATAAAAACAAACTTTATGCACCTATTGCCGTAATACATGGAAATTAATGGGGCAGGACATAAATCGATGGTGTCCACATGGAAGAATTCACTAAATTGTCCATGTTCTGCATGCAACAGTTTTATCATTCTGAAGAAAACGCTCTTGCAATCTAATACTTCTTCAATGGGAGCATTTTAAATATTCGAAGCTAGCTTTTCACAAACAACTTTCCACAAGTGGGAATTTAATTGGCAAGCTTCTTTCATTCCAATTTGTGCAATTCTATACATCGATCGGCATAAAATATTTTCCGATATTTCGTCTGATAAATCTGGATGATGTCCATGATGCGGTCAAAACATTAGCAGAGGTAAGCTGTGTCCTAGGTAGCAAGACCCTCTCATTTTTCAAATATTATACCTTTTTTAAGTGTTAATTCCCATATCCTACGATTGAATCACGGAGAATCCCACCCAAAATACCGTCTCTTTCAAAAGCTTATCAGACACGTGTTGATATCTGATGGATTATCTGTGAAACGTCCTATTTTGTATACTATTTAAATTAAGTTTGGAACATTTGGATGCGTCAAGACTATAGATAACTCGGTATAGATAACTCGAGGACGTTTGATGAATTCTTCACGAATTTTAGTCTCAATACCTAGAGTACAAAATAAAATTTCTAGGCTTGTAAAGTAATGTATATTCTATGGAGTTTAAAATTCCTTTCAATTGTAAAAATATTCAAGAAATAATTTCTTATAATTTGTCATTTTCTAGTCTTTGTTTTAATTCCAATTTCACAAATAATTTCTCGAATTTGAAATTTCTTTTTTATTTTCAAAATAACAAATTTTGTAATCAATAAAATGCCATCAATACACTGGGAAACCACATAGTGTTTTCGCTAATTGGTTTTTAATCAATTAATTAACATAAACGGTGGGTGGGCGGAGGCCGAGGGCAAAAGTCAGTGGGAAATTGTCTTTTCCGTAAAGCGGTCTGACAGTTGCCCCTCGCGCCCCTGGAGTCAGCCCCGAAGGCCCCAAAGTTGGGTCAGTCCAATTAGGGTCCGTGGTCCAATCCGAGATCTGCCACGCTTGCCACGTGACCCAAACCAAGCCCAAACTGTATTGAAATTCGCGTTCAACTTCAAAAACATAAATCTGAAATTTCTTTCAGTTGGATCTTTGAAAATGGTTTTCAAAAAGGGAAGTTTGATTGCCAAATCAAAACCTTTTGCTTATGTGATTGCTGATAGTGAAAGGGGAAAGCGATGCGAAGTCTGCTTGCAGTTGTTTGTATAAATATAATATTTTTGCATGCATGGTCCATAAACAAATATATATACTATTTTAATTCAATTAAGTGCTATATATTCAATTATTTTGTTATCATTAGAAATGAAGACCTTCTCCGATGCACAAGATGCAAGTTTGCGAAATATTGCAATAAGAATTGCCAAGTACCCTATAAATAAATTTAAATAATGTCTTGTGTATTTATATATACTATGCTTAAAATATAATTCATTTTCTAGACGCAAGGATGGATTTTGCACAAGCTAGAATGTAGACATTTAATGAAAGCACACCCCAATGGTCCTCCCGAACTGGCCAGATTGATGGCACTGATAATTCTCAAATTAAAAGTACAAACTTTAATATATTTTATGCATTTGATAATTCTGCTATGGGAAAAAAATTATTGAAATATGCGATTTACAGTTGAAAGATGGGAATAACGAGGAGGAAAAAATCGGCAATGTCTCTAGGAAATACAGCAGCCTAGAAGACCGTACGTGATCGAAGCACTTAAATTTAAATAGAACTACAAATTCTTATTGCATGTGACAAAGCATTCATATATTGTAACAGATGTGGAGGATTTGAAAATGGACAAGGAAAGATGTGAAGAGTTTGAAATTACACGTAACATTTTAGAAAAATATTTGGGACAAGATCTGTTACCGCCGGTTTCCGAGTTGTTTACGCATTTCGGAAATATAATAGTGAATAGCTACTCCTTGAGCGAGGTGGATTCGCAACCCAAGGGTATCGGCCTGTATTTGGGGTAATACTGCAAAATTTAAATAAATTATGATAACTTTCCAAGATTTTGTAAATAACTTTGATTTGCAGAGCTTCTGGTTTGCACCATTCTTGCAAACCAAATGCAATTGTCGCGGATTATGGGCTCGACATGCAAATATACGCCTTGGAAGACATCGACCATTCGGACACCACCAAGGTTACCTTCACAAAGACATAGCATCTTATTCATTCCATACAAATTTCTTGCTTAATGCCGCAGATAACCGTGAGTTACATCGATGTTTTATCCACGACTTCAATTCGGAGAGAAATTTTAAGAAAACTGCATTATTTTACATGCAATTGTGCAATGTGCAACGATCATGATCGGGTGAGATAGCAAAATTTTAAAACGTTTCCAAATGACTTGGATTATAATAACAATTCAAACATGTGTCTATATATAGGATGCTTCTATGAATTCCGCGAGATGCGGGAACGTATCATGCACACAATCTATCGATCCCTGCACAGGTAATGAATTGTCCTTGCATTTACATATTAAGTTTCTATAATGGTTTATACCAACAGAGAAAACCTGGAAAAGTAAACTATAGGAATTTAGATTTCTGGATTTTAAGTTCAATATAGTCAAAAACAATTTCTGTTTTGTCAGAGACTGAATTTATAAGTGTTCATCTTGCGTTAATCTGATTTGGAAATTGGAATATGATTCCATTGTAATTAAATGTTTTATTTTGTCACTAAATTTGGCGAAATTTGAGATTGTAAATTCGATTTACAAAACCATTTCAGAAGTTGGTACAAACGCAAAAAAATGATCTAAAGGGATCCTTTAAATTTGGAAACTTTTCAATTAAATTGCCAGAAAATAAAGTTTGCTCGTGCGGAAAAGAAATGGATGCAGACGCGACAAAGAAAGCTTTTGTGACATTTGAAAGTTTCTTGGAAACTAATAATAGAAAAGGCAGTGAAAAAAATATCCTTTTCTTTGAAAAACATTGATACAAATGCGAAATATATTATACACCTTTACTGATCCTTTGAACATCATGGAGAGACACTGAAAAAGTGTAAATCATTACTACGGGATTGCTCGCTTTACTTGCATCCGTTAAACTTTCGGCTTGTGAAAGTTTGGGGATTGGCGATGGATGCGTGCATCGAGCTTCAGATGTGGGAATTGGGATTGGAATATGGCAAGAACATGTTGCCAGCTTACAGGTCTTCTGGCATCTAGGGATAGCTCATTTAATTGCAATAAGAATTAACCTTGGCATCTCTGTTTTATACATCACAGGTTATACTATGGGAACACACACCGAAAGCTGGGCATTCTTTTGATGAAGATTGGGCGTAGCCAATTATTCCTGGGAAATGTCCGCCGCGAAGCGGACAAAACATTAACAGAGGTAAGCTGTATCCTAGCAAGACCCATCATTTTTAAATATCATACTATTGTTTTAATGTTCAATCTAACTTTTTCAGTGTTGCCATATCCTACAGTTGAATCATGAAAAACCCTATCCACTCTACAGAATCCTTCGTAGCTATGTGAATAGTGTTAATATCTGATGGATTGTCAGTGAAATGTCCAATTTTTTGTATACTATAATAAATAAAGTGTTGAACATTTGAGCAGTTCAATAGTGTTATAAAAGTAAAAATAAACTTTGTGCAGCTATTGCCGTAATACATGGACATAAATCGATGGTGTCCACATGGAGGAATTCACTTCTGAAGAAAACGCTCTTGTAATATAATACTTCTGTAATGGGAGCATTTTAAAGATATTCGAAGCCAGCTTTTGACAAGCAACTTTCCACTATTGGGAGTTTGGCAAGACTCTTTCGTTCCAATTTGTGCAAATCTATACATCTGTGAATTAGATATATATCACCGTGAAATCATGGAGCTTGTGAAATCCTCTATAATCGGCATTATATTTTCCGATATTTCCCCAGGTAAAAGCAATGAAATAGTATACAAATTTGACCCTCCATTTTGGGGAAAAAAATTCCATTAATTCTCATCTAGTGGCTTCGATCAAAACTACACATTTTATTTTACCGAAATTCCCACTTTCCGTTAATTTCACATTTCTGAAGTCTTGCATTTTACGCTATTTCTAAATTGCGAAATTCCTCAATATTAAGGTCTCAGAAATCCACGTTTTCCAATGTTATTCCTGTTTGGGCATGTCACCAATAGACCAATTGGAATACATGCCTGATTTTGGATTTCAAACAGGAAATATGTTGAGGGGTCTCACAATCGGAAATGTAATCCGAATTGATATGTACACCGGTCCATATACATGGTTCTGGAATTTTTAATTTGGAATAGTGTGACAGACACCCAAGCGAGTTGATAAAGCATGGAAAATAGGAGAAAAATTGAAAGCAATTTGGAAGATGGATGCCATTGGTTTAGGTTAACCTGCAATTTCCATGTTAACCCTTTAAGCCCACCCGTCGTAAACGCTGCATCAAATGGGCATTCCGGAAATTTGAATTTCCCGCTTTCTGTCGTGTCGGAAATGGTCGAAAACGACAAACACCGGCCGTTTTCAACTCGATAAAATAAAAAAATTTGCGTTTTTTTCAGAATATGGCGAGTTTATGCACAATTTTGACAAAATAAATAAAATGATGTGAATATTTGCCTACCTTGTCTGTATATCTTCGGCGCTCCTTTTCGGCGTTTTCGCAAGCGACTAGTAATTAAACCAGTCCATTTTCTGCACACGGGCTACAGCTACATTTAACCTTGGTCCAAGATTTAACTCGCTTTTAAATCTTCAAATAGTCAAGTACAACAAAGCATAATAACGGTCCCTCAGGTTAACCGCCATTACGGGGGAAAGATCTGAAGATTAATCTAGTCGAATTTACAGTTAGACTAGCTTTAAATTAATTGAAGTGGATATTTATTCAAATTAATATTTGCTCCCAGTTGACGTACTTTTGGACTAGAATTTACTACCTATTCAACATAGAGATAGATAGAGATAATCATAATAAATTCAAGCTCACTTCACCCGAATGGGGAGCGCCTACTCTGTACCGATGGCCACCGATCCAGGTGGGCGTGGCCATACCGAAAATCGTCCAATCGGATCCTAGCTGGTCGGCGCGGGCCAATCAGCGACTTCAGAATTTCGAATTTCAAACTAGCGTCACCAACGCCAGCGCCGCCCTGGCGGATTGAATTAGCACCAAAAGCGGCGGGGAAAGCCTTAACGGGAAACTCAACGGTTTTTCAGTTGATCGTTACGAAAAAACGATTATTTCAGTGCCAAACTACTGCAGCACGATGGATGTTCAAATCGTAAGTCTATCTTACGTTGTATTTCTGCAATGTTGCGTAGTTTTATCATTATTTTATTAAATAATCAAATAGGCATACAATTAGGCTTATCAATTTTGCAAGCTCGATCGCAAAATCGTTATTATCTATAATATTGAAGCATGCAATCTTGTTGCCATTATATTTATGAACAAGATGGTATATTGTTTGAACGAAGTTTCAACTAGAAAAGGTCAGGAATATTGTTATTTCGTCTGTTTTAATAATAGGTCTACATATTATCCAAGATTTGCATTTCTTTGCACAAACTTTCAACCTTTGTATAAAATGTTGCATGAAAATCATTAAATTCCATGACCATACTTAGATTTCAAGGAAATGGATTCATTCGTTTCATGTCTCTGCAGATTGCATAACACTGTATGAAGTGAATGTAAAAAAGATTGGATATTGTAATTAGCGTTAGTATGAAATTAAAAACACTCTATTCTCACAAAAAATATGAAATATTCCTGGGAATTTAATCAATCCAGTTGTATTACAATTCATCTCGAAATGAATCTGGATGCTTACCATCTTCATCTGTTTGTACGTGACTCGCCCTAGAAGAATGCAACTTTGCTATTATTGGTTGAACTATTTCCTCGATTTTTCTTAGTTGTTGTGCACTTTCTTCTGCTTTTGCATCGGGATTCGCATCAAGCCATTTCATCTTCTCGTTAACCACCGATTCTATTGCTTTTTTGTTCATATCACTCAGCTTTCCTCCTAACTTATCATCCCCGATGTATTTCTTAAGAAGGTACATGTGCAACTCCAGTTCGTTGCGAGCTTCCATTTGCTCTTTCGCAACCTTCTTGGCACTCTTGGCCAAATGCACCATGTCTTCTTGAATCGGTTCGCTCCGATCATCAGTGCTCGTGATCTGCTCTTTACCAGTTTGCGCGTCATCCGCGTTGGAAACACTGAAAATGCCATTTATGTCTATCTCAAAAGTAACCTTTATCCGTGTTTCGCCACGTGGAGCCAATGGGAACCCGGTCAGATTAAATACTCCCAGAAGATTGTTTTCTCCTTCAAACACCTGCAAAAACAAATCCATAGTTATATGTCAGAATATTATCTAAATTTCTTTACAATATGTTTGCTTACAGGGACGGTTATCGCATCTTGATTGTCTTTTGATGTGGTGAAAGTGAAAGACTTGTAGGCTGGAATCATTTGATTCTTGTGAAAGATGGTGGTCATAGTGTCCTTGGTGGTCTTAACACCGATAGTGAAGGGGTTCACGTCTAACACTATAAAACGCCCAGCATCTTCCTCGACACCCATTCTACCAGCACTGACCGCAGCACCGTAACAAACTGTCTCTTCCGGGTCCATTTCCTCCCAAGGTTCCTTGCCATTGAAGAACTCCTTAATAAGTGTTCTGATTTTGGGGATGCGGGCTGAACCTCCGACCAACACAATGTCATCGATGTCTTCCTTCTTAAGTTTCCCATCTTCAAAAACTTTCTCAACCAGTTTCATTATTGACTGGAAGAAATCCTGTAATGCAAGTCTATCACTAAGTTAACAGAATCTGGAATAACCGTGGAGGTTATGTTATGTAATGTTTTTCAACTTGCCATGTTCAACTCTTCGAACTTCTTCCTGCTAAGTGTTGCAGAGAAATCATCTCCATCGTATAAGGATTCAATTTCAATGTTCACTTCGTGATCGGTGCTCAGAGCTCGCTTTGCAATTTCGACTTCGTGCCGTAATTTCTGAATGGCAATTTTGTCGGTACTCGTATCTTTTCCTGTATTTTTCTTGTGCAACTCGACCAAGTGATCCATGACTCTTTGATTGAAGTCCTCACCCCCTAACAAATTTCAGTGTCTCTTTATTTTGATAAATACCACTTTAACATTATGATTATTTCTGTTTAACAATTTTTATGTAATCTCACCCACGTTAGAGTTTCCAATCGTCGACATAACTTCAATAATATCATTTGAAACATGAACAATGGACACATCAAAAGCACCTCCACCCAAGTGTAAGACAACTATGTTCTTTTCGACTCCATGTGGTTTTCCAAAGCTGTAAGCTATGGCTGCCATACTCCTGAATGACAGACAAAAGTTCCCATTTCATTCTCAGTTCCCACATCGAACTTTAAAATAAACAAACGACAGTATTATAGCCTATACTATTTACTCACGGCTCATTGACGATCTTAATATTTAAGCCGGCCATAATGCCCGCTTGTCTGGTAGCCAATCTTTGTGCGTTGTTGAAAGAAGCTGGCACCGTTACAATGGCATGAGACACCTTCTTCTTAAGGTATTTCTCAGCAATGTCTTTCATCTCCATTAACAAAATAGCCGAGATCTTCTGAGGATTAGATAACTCTACCCTTGGTGCAGTAGTTACCTCGATCAGTGGTTTACCATTCATGTCTGTTACCTGTGGAAGAAATTCATATCTTAACTCTGTGTTCTCGAGCCTCATTAGAGCCATTAAAAGTTTATATATATATTATTATACCATGTAAGGGAGATGTTTAAGATCATTTTGCAATGAAGGATCGGTCCACTCGCGGCCCATCAGACGTTTTGAGTTGAAAATTGTGTTCTCCGGGTTGGTTATCATCAAGTTCTTCACAGATTCACCAATGAGTACGTCGCCTTCTGGGGAGAAACCCACTAATGAAGGTGTTGTCCTGCTGCCGTTTTCATTGGCAATAATCTCCACACGTCTACCCTTGAAAATTGCCACACTAGTGCGTGGTGCGCAATGGAGACAGAAAATAAATTAACTTTCAATTATAGTTACAATATTATAACATAGGTGTATAATCACCGAGAATTAATTGTTCCCAAATCGATTGCGATGATCGTTTTGAATACTTCTTCTGGTTCTGTTTGCAACTTTTCCGCAATAAACACATTGGAAACAGCGAAGAAAGCTGCTACTCCAAATAACATCTGCATGGTAACTGAATAAAATCTATGTAACAATAATATACTAACTTTTTAACAGACTACATGGAACAGAAGTTATAGTATGATAGACAACAGTTTAACGTGTCACATTGTTATCTAGCTGTGCAGATAACTTCAAGTCGCATTTGTAGATACCTAGTATACTATGTACAAAGTTCTGCACGATTGTAAATAATTCTGTAGAAAATAATACTGTCAACGAATATAGATAACCTGAAACTAATGTTTGATACAGCTGCATAAAAAGGGAAGATCCACAATTTTTAATTTTTGTGAATGTTGCAGAATTGTTTTGAAACTGAGGAAAGTTTGGGGAAAATGAATTGACAATCGAAGATGAATTCAGCCTGGCGATTCTAATAATAATGCGATGACCTTGATTAAATACTGCAAGGCAATTCTAATTGAACTTTGCAACTGCAGCATTTCGGTAGAATATTGATTATAATTTCCATGTTGTAAAGCACATATTCCCTTTTTTAACTTTGAGATATCCGACAAACGTACGATTTTGCACGGAATTTGTCATAAAATAGAGATGTTCATGCACAATAATGAAATCTTGCTATACAACATACATCAAAAACTTGGTCCGAAAGGATAAATACCGATCCAGTTTAATCTGCACCCAAAATTGTCTCCATTCTGGTATCACCTTACGGCATAAATGCATAAACCCGTTCAAAACAACCTTAAATAATGCTGGGATAATGTGGCCAAGCCAATGAACAAATGAGACATACAAAATCAACCATTTTCAGTAAACTAAACACTTGCACTCATTTAAGATCGCAGTCATTCTGTAACTTTAAATCTATTGTCAATTCCAAAATGAAACCAATACAATATTTTTTGCCAGTGTACATTAATAAATATTCAGGGATTGTATTTTATACAAATATTTTATTAGCAAATCAAGGGATCTATTGACAACATAACGATTCTACGCAAAACGTTTGTACACGAGTTGGCGATTCCACACTCAAAAAACATGCGTCGTGCATGAACAGGAAGTGTAATTCGGTTTACTTCGCGGTGTTACGGCCGGAATACGAATCCCTTTTCCCAATGTCGATCCATTCTTGAAAAAAATTTGTTCCCCTTTCGCAGTATTCCGGTCGTACCGTTACAACTCATCCTTCGAGGAATCGTCTTCGTCGTAATCCGTTGGCGGTGCCTGACCTCCAGTGGATTGATACAACTTGGCGATGATCGGTTGGATGATGTCTTCCATTTCCTTCTTCTGCTTCTTGTACTCTTCGGAATCTGCATCCGGATTCGCGTCCAGCCATTTGATCTTCTCGTCTAACGTGGTCTCTATCGTTTCCTTATCCGAGTCGGATAGCTTTCCTCCCAGTTTCTCTTTGTCGCCTATTTGGTTCTTGAGCGAGTACGCGTAAGATTCCAGTTCGTTTCGTGCTTCCACCTTATCCTTGACCCTCTTGTCATCGTCGGCGAATTTCTCAGCATCCTTGATCATCCTTTCGATGTCATCTGGTGTAAGCCTATTCTGGTCGTTGGTGATGGTGATCTTCTCTTTATTACCAGTTCCCTTGTCTTCAGCAGAAACCCTCAAGATACCGTTCACGTCAATCTCGAAAGTAACTTCGATCTGCGGTACGCCGCGAGGAGCAGGTGGGATTCCGGTCAGATCGAACTTTCCTAAGGGATGGTTGTCCTTGGTCATTGGACGCTCTCCTTCAAACACCTGAAATAATCGGAGATTTCCAAAATATCAGTTTCTATAGAAATTCACTAATATTGGACTCATAATCGTTGTAATTTACCTGGATGGTTACAGTTTGTTGGTTGTCGGATGCGGTCGAGAAAATCTGTGACTTTTTCGTTGGGATGACAGTGTTCCTAGGGATAAGTTTGGTCATCACGCCTCCAACGGTCTCGATACCCATGGTCAACGGGTTAACGTCGAGAAGAACCAGATCCCCGGTGTCTTCTTCTCCACCAAGGACACCAGCCTGGACCGCTGCACCGTAAGCTACGGCCTCATCAGGATTGATACCCCTGGATGGTTCCTTGCCGTTGAAGAACTCCTTGACAAGTTGCTGGATTTTTGGAATACGCGTCGAGCCACCGACCAAGACGATTTCATCGATATCTTTCTTCTGAAGATCGGCGTCTTCCAAAACTTTCTGCACTGGTTTCATTGTTGATCGAAACAGATCCTGTAACAGAAATAAAAGTTGTTTAAAATTCTGAAAAGAAAGCAAGACAGTTTTTCAAAGTAACGGCATCCCAACTTGCCATGTTCAGTTCTTCAAATTTGGCCCTGGTCAGAGTTTCGGAGAAATCTTCTCCTTCATACATGGATTCGATCTCGATCTTGACTTGGTGAGCAGTGCTCAGCGCTCGTTTCGCTTTCTCAACTTCACGACGCAGCTTCTGAACGGCACGGTTGTCGCTGCGGATGTCCTTGCCCTTCTTTTTCTTGTACAGTTTGATGAAGTGCTCCATGACCCTCTGATCGAAATCCTCACCACCTGCAATCAAAAACAAATCATTCAATCTTCACTCAAAAAACCTTAAGTGCGGATAGTGATTATTCATGTTCTAATTAATCTTACCCAAGTGAGTGTCTCCATTAGTCGCAACCACTTCGAATACTCCGTTGTCAATCGTCAGAAGCGACACGTCAAAAGTACCACCACCCAAATCGAAAACCAAGATGTTCTTCTCTCCGTCCCTCTTGTCCAATCCGTACGCGATAGCTGCCGCAGTCCTGAATAACCACATTTAAATACCACCACATCATTAATGCGTCCATTAAAATCTCAAATCCAGCAAAACTCACGGCTCATTGATGATCCTCATAACATTCAATCCAGCAATGACACCAGCATCTTTGGTTGCCTGCCTTTGCGCATCGTTGAAGTAAGCGGGAACCGTGACGACCGCGTGGGTTACTTTCTTGCCAAGATACGCTTCCGCAATCTCCTTCATCTTGATAAGAACCATGGCAGAGATCTCCTCGGGAGCAAAGACCTTGTCACCTTGCGACGTGGCCACTCTAATGTGTGGTTTGCTGTTCTTTTCGATAACCTGATTCGCAAAAACAATGCATTCGCACATTGTTCATTCTAACACATTGCACAATCATAGTAAGGGCACGTATAGCCCACCTTGAAAGGGAAGTATTTAAGATCGTGTTGCACAGATGGGTCTGTCCATTCTCGGCCGACGAGACGTTTTGCGTCAAAGACGGTGTTCTCAGGGTTTGTAGTCAACTGGTTCTTGGCAGCATCACCGATGAGCCGTTCGCCTTCCGGGGTGAAAGCCACGTACGAAGGCGTGATACGGTTACCCTGGTCGTTGGCGATGATTTCCACACGTCCATTCTTGAAAACTCCCACACTAATGGACAAGGAAAGGGAGGAAAAAAGATTAAAACGAGAAATAAAAAGACCGTAACAGGTTACGGTATCAGGGTTCCTTATCTGTTATCGGGAACCTGTCGCGGACACTCCCCACAAAAAAAAATCAAACTTTGACCGCAGAAAATGCCACATGCAGCGAGACTAGTCTACACTTTGACAAAGTGAAGGTTCATCTACCCCGGAATAACATTAGCAGTTTGTACGGAATATTAAATCACCCAAACACTGGACCCCGTTTCAGACTTTACAACTTCCATTTAACTTGGCCTAAAATGTGATATCGAACAAATGAAGCTGTAATTCAACAACTAAACACGTTGTCAAACTTGCCCCCATCATTTCCTGAAAATTTAAATTCTATCCTTCAACTTAATTGGGTGATATTGCTCCTCCCTCTGCAATAAACTGCATTAACTGTCACTGCTTTATTACGGAATCGGGAAGTCAGTCCAGTTACACAAGCACCTGTGCGCAATTACAGCATACATTCATAAGACATGATAAATTGTTTCAAGTGGGAGGGGCCAATCTGTCATGAATGCGAAACTAATACAGTTGAATAGGTAATTTCCTAGTTTTTATTCCTCCTTCAAAACCACTAGTTTTAACTTCTGCTTCATTAATAAAAAAAATAGCTTTCGCAAGCAATATTTCAGCAATGTGGTTAATTTGAGCCATATAAAATGCCACTCAATACACAATAGCAGTTGCAAGACTAATATATAATTTTAAAAACGCTAAGCGAAATAAATACTGGAACTTCATTGCTGAAAATGTTCAACATGATACAACGTTATTGAACAATTTGTGTAACAGTGAAACTATTATATAGGTAAGATATCCATGCATTAGAATAAGAGTCATGTTTTGCTGGGAGTGTCTCATTTGTTAGAGCATTTGTAGGCGGAGCTACAGGCTTCCCCAATAGAAATTAATCCATCGAAAGTCGAACTTCGCCATTACATATTTGTACCTTTATTATATTTAAACCATATTATCCAGTCGATAAAATCATGCAGTAACAGAATGGCTGGATGTTCATTCAAGCTAATCGTGTGGATGGATGAAGCTTTTGTATTACAAAAATACTTTTCATATACAAACCATGAATAAGTCGTTCCCAGGTCGATGCCGATAACCGTTCCATATCCATCTTTTCCGGCTTTTTTGCCGTCTTCTGCCGGTTCGTCATCTGCCGATTTTTTCGCAATTCCCACGTTGACAAACGCAAGGGAAGCGACTAGTAATACGAATACCTTCCGCATGGCGACTGGAGATAAACAAAATCAAGACGGTTTGTAAATATTAGAGCAGAAACCCGTGGGAAAAGATCTCGTGCAACTTTATTGCACGCAAGTCGATGACGCGCAATACATTGCAACACGTTGCAGCATAATCTATGCAGACACGTCATAGAATGTTGCAAGCAATTCCGTATTGCGCAATAAAGTTGCATATTAAAATTGCCGTTTTTAAAAATTAAAAGCGTTAACTTTTTTCAGTCTATACACTCTAGTATGTATTCTATTATGACAATGTACTTCAGGAATGTTGTATAATGTTATGAAATACGGTAACATCTACATTCAATCCAGATGCTACAATAATAAGACCTGGGCCAGACAACGGACTTTGTGGAAAATATTCCAAACGGCCAAACGGTTTTGAAAAACAGTAACAGCTACTCACCAATGTTGTTTTTTGTACCGCAATAAACTGAAACTTTTCGAATTCTCCACTAAAATTGCAGCCTCACAAGAAGATTTCAACTGCTGTCAGTCGAAAACCTACTCGCCGAAACAAATGACACGAACACCGGCGAAAATTCTGCGGGTCCCTTTATTTAATCCGGGAAATCAGACGTGGTCGTTAGCGATTGGTGAACTTCTTACGCGAGGCGGGGCTACGCTGCGGTCCCATAAAAACAACGAGCTCCGTATCCAATTAAATTCCAGTGTTATGATGACGTCATAAGTACGTGGCCTAGCAGCAGAGCGCCACGTTTTTCTAGTAGCCTCTGGAAGGCACTCGTGATTATGGTGATACACAGTACTCGACTTTTGAAATTCTCGTGCAATCAATACGTGTCATTCACCTTTGGGCATTCGGAACCCTCGAATTTTTCACCTGTTATGTAGATTTATGGCGAACAGACGTTTTCGATAATATCCTATTCGACGTGGGTGGCGCTGCGATCGCTAAATAAAAATAATGACAGAAAAATCTGTATAGCGTATCTAGATCAATAAAAATATACATATTGGTGTTCATGTCCATTTTTTATGTTTGCTAAACAAGTTTTGATCTTGTCTGTAGGTAAATTTTGATCTGCCGGAGGTGTCATAAAGTTCCTCTGTCCGTCCTACAAGGTTAATATAAAAGCGTGATGAAAGGTATCGGTATATAGAAGTGACGTCACAAGAACGGTCGTCCCTGATTGGATGACGGCAAATGTAGTTCCATTGGCAATGGCGCCTGCGTATAATTATTATTTTTCAAATAGTAAATAATGTATTCACTCATAAATAAGCAAATAATAGAAGATCAAAAATACCAGTGGACATATTTACCATTTTTCCGTTTTGTATCAAATTGAATTATGACACAGTTCAACATAACCTATCTTTATGTATATTTGAACGCATATATTTCACTCTTAAACCCCTTAATTCATAAAGAGAAAATTTGCCAATATTTGCAAATAGCAACTACTCGCCAAGTAGTAATCTAATCGACATTATTTATACAGTGTAATTCTTTTAGGCAATCAACAATTTAGATGCAATTGAATTCTATGCAATTAATTACATAAAATGTATGAGTTGAAACTAGTTGTCTATTAAAAGAAACACGTGTTGTGTTTTCAACTGTGAGAAAAGGATTCTACTACAAGTTCTTATAAAAATTCTTAATTTAAATGATATTATATCGAGTTCCATTTATTCAGATTACATTCCCGTGTTCATTAATTATTAGTACGTATTGTATTCTTTCATTTAACCAACTCTGTCATGATTTCAATTGCGTACACTTATATAATTGACATTAGTTGAGAACGGGGAAAGTGCCAACAACACTCGGATGGGAAACGGGGGGGGGGCGAGAGAGTCGAGGGCAACACTCGGTGGGCAATTGTCTGGTCAGAAAAGCGGCCAGTCGGAGAGAAGTCACGTACCCGTCGCCGCCAATTGCCTCGTCCACTACCGCTACCGCTACCTCACACCAAACTGGCAAGTGACAACCGCTTCAACCGCTGGTAGCTAAACCGCAACCGCTACCCTCGTCACTCATTTGGACCTTTGATCTTGGCTGCGTTGGAAGTTCCTTCTACCCGAGTGCCGCCGTTGTCAAATGGGTTTTTATAACAGTAGCTGTGACAGGAACAGAGAAAGGTGATCCACAAAGTGGCCGCGAAAATAATATGGACGGTGGCAGCAAGTTCGTCTCCATTTCTCTTCCATCCAATTACGATGAAGTGAAACCGAAGAAGACGTCATGGTGGAGGGTATAATTTTCACATTATATTGTATTCTGTATTTTCCCCACCCACCATAAAACTTTATTTTTTCTTGAGTAGTGGTGGAAACAACGATCCCGCTATCAAAGAACTCTCATTTACATGGTTTTACTCATCGTCGGAGTAACTTTGCTCACCATTGTACCTTCCACCGGCAAATGGCCATTCAAAACTTCGTCCGAAACTGAAAGCGAAATTTCAAACAAGAATCCAGCAGTGCAGATAGAAATGCCGAAGGTGAAATTACTTTCTAAATGTCTAAATGCAATCGATACAGATCGATACGACCCGTGGTACGAATTCATACTTAACCGGTGCGGCATCAGCCAATAGGGCAAAGTTCGATCGATGTCGAGGAGGCGGGACTCTCGCTTCCGAGCTTTTCGATTGGCTAGTTAATGTGTCGGACGTACCGATTCGTGCCGGCAAGGTATCGACCCGAAACGGTTCGTATCGACATACGTTGAGAAAGTCTTGCAGTCGAACGAATCGATTGCAACGTTCGATTCTCGATGCATGGGTTTTCGCGTTGTGACGTCACGAAGTATTGCGCGCAATATGTTGCGACTGCAAGTTTGTTGCGATTATGGATTTTTATTGTTTTATTGTAATAGAATTTTTGTGTGTTCAGCCGGTTGGCTCCGGGGAAGACAGCAATAATAACGACAATGGCGATAAAATAGTCGACAATCAAGTTCCAGGTCCTGTTGTGCAGGCTTCGTTGGATGATGAAAATGTAATAAAAAATGATAAGTGATGGTGTAATGTTGCACAACATTTTTGCAGTTTTGAAAATGCAATACCATGCACATGTAACGTTGATTATATCTATGTATTACACATTTATTTACGATGCGATTTTGGCGAACAAAAACAACACAAATAGATATATAAATTCGCGCATCAAAAACCTAGTAAGATTTTAAAATATCCACATATTACAATTATAAACGCGTAGTACTACATTTATATTCATTGGATGCAATTTTTTTAAATGTTCTGAAATTTAAAAGGTGAAAACAAATATCACAGATGAAATTATAATTATTACATTTAAAATGAAATCTTGTTTTTTCAAAACCTTTATGCAAAATGTCTCCCCCCACTTAAAATGTCAATTTCCACTGAAGCAGTTTTCATTAAATTTCCACAAAAATGGTACCATTTTTTATAATTTATTTTAAATATGTGCAGGTAATAACTGCTCAGGATCTGAAAATTCCCACATGTTTGAAACCTTTGACGGTAAAGCAAAAAGGACCAGTCCAATTCAAAGGTATTAGTAATTTACATGGTTATACAGGTGCATGGATTCCACTTTTATTAAATTTAATAGGTCCAACTAATGAGAGACAGAAAGCAGTGGTGAAAGCTTTCCTTCATGCATGGAAAGGTTACAAAGATTTTTCTTGGGGACATGATCACCTCAAACCCATCAGCAAGACGTACCATGACTGGTTTGGTGTGGGACTGACATTAGTAGATGCCCTTGACACCATGTACATAATGAAACTTGACAAAGGTAACAATTATGAATCACATACATACCTTAGTAGCAACATCTTTGCCTGCCCCAAACACATGCAACAATTTGTTTTTACGCAGAATTTGCGGAAGCAAGAGACTTTGTAAAAAATAAGATGAACTTCGACATCAACAAAGATGTTAACGTCTTCGAGACCACAATCCGGGTTCTCGGAGGATTGCTCAGCACTTATCACCTGACGCATGATAATTTATTTCTGAGAAAAGCCGTAAGCTGGTCGATATCGACTTCCCGAGAAGAATGTATTTTAAGCATGACCGGACTGTCTTTTAATTGAGAGTACAATTATTATATGCAGATTGATCTGGGTAATCGTCTTATGCCAAGTTTTAAGTCGGTGTCTGGCATCCCGTACTCGGATGTTAACCTATTTACGCACCATTCCCACCCTCCGCAGTGGGGGCCGGACAGCTCTGTGTCCGAAGTGACCACTATACAGTTGGAGTTCAAGGATTTAACACTGGCATCGGGAGATTCCAAATACGCGGTATGTTATGCAGTAGAACTCATCTTATAAGGGGTACTACACTTGATTGTTGAAGTATTAAATAATAACCTATTTTAGGAAGCCACCGACAAAGTATCGCAAATAATCCACGAACAGAAGAAGTTGGATGGACTGGTGCCAATTTATATAAATGCCGACTCGGGGAAATTCCGGTCGTTCTCGACGATCACTCTGGGAGCGCGCGCTGACAGTTACTATGAGTACTTGCTAAAACAGTGGCTGCAGACTGGAAAAACCAAATCCTTGTAAGTATATAACGAAAAAGCGGGTTCTTGGTGTTACTTTTTCTAAATGGCTTATACTGAAATAAAAAAACACTTCGGATTATTCGAATTTGTTACTAAAAATTGTATATTTATTTTTAAAAATAGTCTTCTGAGGGACTTCAATGAATCCGTGAGCGGGATGGTTAAGCATCTGTACAGGAAATCAGAGCCGAACGGTCTGGGATTCTTCGGGGAACTAACCAACAGTGACAAGTTTAAGCCAAAGATGGTGAAAAGGAAATTTCATTGTCTTTGTTGGTTGTACAGTCTATATCCCCCACCTCAACAAAATAATTTTAGGATCATTTGGTGTGCTACTTGCCATCTGTCCTCATGCTCGGTCATCAACACGGATTGCCGGAGAGTCACGCGAGACTCGCCGAAGACCTCATGTACACTTGTTACCAGATGTACGTGCAGATGCCCACGTCCCTCGCGCCAGAAATCGCGTACTTCAACGTTGTGCCTGGCGATACCGGTCCAGATATTATCGTAAAGGTGAATAAAATTGTCACTTGATAGTGTGCAATCAAAAATTCCATTGAGGTTATATTTTGTGTTTTCCTCCCCACTTCCATAGTACAATGATGCTCATAACTTGCTGAGGCCAGAAACTGTTGAAAGTCTTTGGTATCTGTACTACTTCTCAGGAAACAAGACGTACCAGGATTGGGGATGGCAAATCTTCCTGGTTTGTGCGAAATTAATAAGATAAAGATTTGTCCGCATTCTTTTAGACGCTTGTTTTGTATCTTGAAAGGCTTTTGAGAAGATCTCGCGTGTTGCAAGTGGCGGCTACACATCCATCGACAACGTCAAGAGTTTAGTGGACACAAAACCCCGTGACATGATGGAATCTTTCTTTCTGGGAGAAACCCTGAAATACTTGTATCTTTTATTCGGCGATGATCGCACGGAGATGTCTCTGGAAAATTTCGTTTTCAACAGTGAAGCCCATCCTCTTCCGATTTATGAATGTTGAATGTGAGTGGAAGAAAGCAGGAATATGTTACAAAAGGATGATGGGTTTAGAAATTCTCTTTGTTGCTGAACAGAATATCATATTTATACTACAGTAGAACCTCTCCATAAGAGTGCTTTTTGTGTTTAATGTGCTTGCGCAAGGGAAACATCTTTATAAGTGGCACCATTACATTATCTCGACATTGACACGTGACCCTTTATAAGGGCCAGAAGCAGTGTTAAAAGTGCTCAAAGAATCGCGCAACGAGACGCAAACATAATGACAAATGTTAATTTATTTTTCTCGCGCACTGGTACATCGGACAGCTTTTTGGATCACCTTTAAAGCCATTATAGCGAGGTTGTACTGTATTACTGCAATATCTTACCCCATAATTTGTCATCTGGTGTTCATTTTATAATGACAAACACATTCCACACTCGGCACAGAACGCAACTTGTGAAATACTAACTTATTATTTCCATTTTTAGTAAAGGGATTTTTTTTAGCTGTCAGTGTAACCCCAACTCCATTGCTGTCCGTTATATAAAACGTGATGTTCACCGAAGTGAAGAGTGGCTTTTTAAAAATCCACCAAATCGAGCTTTACATTGCCTCGTCACCGAAGTGTGCTGGCAACGTAGTTTTGTCTTAGTCCATATATAAATATACGTGTATATATAAATACATATATATTTTAAACCAAGTTTGTGAGTGGGGGTCGGGGGGAATGGGCAATGTGATGTTGTGTGTTTGTACGGTTTTGCATTAAAATATGCACAGAATTAATGAGCTCTTTTAATTTTTTATTGTGGGTATGGATTTGCGTTTTCCTTTGTTTTAAATACTCAAATATAGTGTAGTTAAACATGACCTAACAACCATCGGTCATCGTCTAATGTGAGACTGGAATCGTCAAATGCTCAGGAAAGTAGAGGTGCAAACACATGCAGTGGTCCAAAACAGAAGGTAACTCAATTCACAGTGCATCCAGAAAGCCGGTCACATCCACGAAGATCTCGTCCGGGGTTCTCTCGGCGGGGATCTGAAATTCCAAATCAGTAAGTACAAGTGTAGTTAAGCTACATCTGGGTGAATGCTTCCTGAAACGTCTTACAATCTTAGTCTTTTCCTTGTAGTGATCGACAACGGGTTTGCTGTGTTGGTGGAAAGTCTCGAGGCGCTTGATGACGCTGGCTTCGTTGTCGTCCACTCGGCCGCTGGTCAAGCCTCGGTTCAACAGACGAGACTTCATTGTGTCGTCGGAGACGTCGAAGTAGAGGATGATGTTTGCGGCTTTTATCTGCCGTGAAATCATTTTCGTGAAAATTATAGCTCGCGCGTGAACGGAAAAAGGCCTTTATGCTAGGTCCCATGGTGAAATGTGGATATGCCATTATACTGTGTACTATAATGTGATCTACGTATAATGCGAACTTGAAATTTTCTTTGAAAACTAGCACCAAAAATGCCACGTTCATGTTAATCTTGTTCCATATTATTAATGAAGCACGAATTAATAAAATAAATCTTTATTTTAAAACAATGTCAAAATCTTTAAATTCTTTTTCATTTTTTAGTTCATTTGCAGGCGTTAGGTAGATATTATATTTTTAAGATCCGCATGTACGTAATGTGAACCTTAACTTTGTGTAGTATTTTTAGTGGAGATTTACAGCAAAAATTTGGTATGTAAATTTTGTAAATTCAACTTGCTTGTTTCTCAAACTCTTCTCCTTGTTGGACCTCTCTTGGGTAGCCGTCAATCAAGAATCCCTTGGAGCTGGCCAACGTCTTCACCATAGCTTCTTTAAGCAAGTCCAACACGACATCCTACATAAATTAGTTCACGCTCTCATTTACAACTCCATAAAACGCACGTATAATGCTGAATTTACCATTTAAACATCAAACTCTATAACAATACGTGTATTGCCATGAATGTAAGATTACAAATTAATGAATGCCAGAATCAAATATGCTTTTGTTGAACTTTTGCCAATAATTATCTCATTCCAACGCCCCTTTTTGTGCATTTTCAATTATTGGAAGTGGTTTAGTTTCATAGTACTCTTCTAAGACAAACTACAAAATCATATTCGTTGATATTGCATCTTGACAGCTATTTCTGATGTCAAATACTGAAATTGGAATACAAAATGTTCCTCTGGAAAATGCTGCATGAAGTAATAGCAGCAGTTATAATTAAATGGTTTGTTTTCATGTTTCTAGGTGGATGGGAATGTGAATATACTATATTTGCTAACCAGTGGAACCAATTCTCCTCTCTCCATAGCCGCGTTCAACTGCTGGCCACGGCTCGATCCGGATTTAACTTCATCTCGGAGAAGGTCTCCGGTGGACAAGTGAGTGTAGCCATATTTAGCAACAATCTTTTCACACTGGGTTCCTTTTCCGGATCCAGGTCCACCTTAAGTCAGCGCGAAAAGAAAACTGATATTACTACCACAGCGCAACCTGCAATCTGTCTTTTCTAATTCGCATGCCTTCAGAAGGAAAAAAAAGATAATGCAACTTGTTACAAGGTTCAATTGCCTACATGTAGGAAACGTTACTTAAGGAGCAATTGTGTCTAATTGACATGATTAGGTCGATGTTCAGGCTCCCAATATGGCGACAGAATTTTACACATAACTTAATCAGTGAACAAATGGATTGGAAAATGAAGTAAGCTAAGAACAAAATATTAACCGAAAAGATAATTTAATTACATTTATAGTTAATAGTTTCAAAATTAGCACAGCATGCAACAAATAATTCCATATTAATTGCTTGCATAATCGAAATCCAAACCTGAATTAATGAAAGAAATAAAGCTAAATATTCTTATTGTATTACAGAGTGAATTTACACTTGTGAAGGATTAAATAGTATTCAAAAAAGGAGGTAAATTACCAATCACGAAAATAATTGGGTGGGTTGAACTCTTCAGTGGTGTGATGTCAACGTTTGATCTTTCAACTCCCTGCATAAGAAAATCCATGCACATTAATTACGAGAAAAGAAGAAAAGTTGCAAAATTAAACGGCAATGCAGGGAAGCCAAGTTGCTAAAGCTCCCCTTGGATAATTGAAAGTTGGACGAATTAATCGCTCACCTTCATCACAAAAACCTTGGTTTTAAATTTGGGCAGCGACAATTTAACCCCCATTAAATACTCTAATGGCAACCACTAAAACTAGTCTGAATTTCTTATCTGTACATTACTACAGTAACTAACGATACATACACAAAACGTCGATAATTTCAATGTTGCAAATTGTAAACTACGTTCCCTTAAAGTTTATATCTCGGTAGAAAAATGAATACACAGGCAAATATATAATAATAGGGAAAGAATTGATATTTTTTCCCTTACCGACATTTTGGATGATTTGAGAAAATCTAGTTGTTGTTCACCGTTTGAATGTCAGTGTTGGAATGGCGGTTTGAGAAAAGGAAGATGTTTTAAAGCGTCTCTAATGCTGTCCACAAATAGCATATCCTCTGTTCAAGGCTGTTCAAGGATGCTGTGCAGTATTAGCTAACACTTAAATAGCTTTTTTCCTCATTGAGGCTTCGGTAGTTTTCGATTTTTTCCGATGATGGGCCAAAAGCACACCAGGATTAAAGGAGGAAGGAGAATTGAAGCTCAGATTAAAAGCTAAGAAACTGAATAAATACTCTTACAATCGCTAAAAAATAGCGATTTCGACTGTCTGGGTATGCTTTATGGAAGAAAGACAATAATGGAAACGCTATATGTGCAGTAAGGGTGACCTAAAATGGGCAAGAGTAATTTCAACAACTACCGCTACTAAAAATCGATGAAATAACAAGCCAAGCTTTGCGAACGACTCAGTCATGAGTCCCACCTACATCAACTGCAAATTAATGTAAATGCATTTTCCCCCTCGCAATAAAGTTACTATTTACATACTGCGCATAGATTATTTTTTGTGTTCAATTGCCGAAGTTATACTGAATAAGTTTTCGCTAAATGTCTTTTGTGCAGTTACACAAATTACGTAATATGAGATATAGCCCAAGAATAAAAGTGTCTGAAATTGTTTTTGCCAACAAAATGCGCTTTAATATATAGCAATTGCGCTTGAAAAATGTTATGAACGTTCGATAAATTCGAAAGCTTTCATTTCTGTTGCACATATAAATTCAAAAATATTCTATATTTTCACAATTTCGTCGAATTTGCACCAGATTCAAAAGAAAAAATTGTATAATAATGCTACTATTTTCATCAAAGTCCTCTGAAATTTTTCTTATAATTATTTGTAACATGTACTATGTTGAGCCCACCTTCAAATGGTACGGCATTCCGTGCGCCAAAGTTGTGAGGCGTGCATTGACGCACATGGCAGAAATTTCGAACATCTCCTGTGAATTTGTAAGCCGTTGTTCAATAAAAATCCACATTCACACCTCTTTCTTGTCTGTCATCCCTTCTACACCAGCGAACATTGACCTCCACCAAGCTCACCGAGCTCCAGCGAGCTCAGTTTACATTTGCGGACACAGGTTCATATGACAAATTTTGTTCGTCCTGTTATGCCACATTAGCATGCGAAGTTTGTAACTGATCCTCTGGTAATCCTGTATACAAGGTTCGTAAATAAAGCAATGAGACTGATAGCATTGCGTTTGATCTGGCAACACTGTGAGCTTCCCCTTTGGAGGGTAGGAAGACCAACATCTGAAGCATCATTGGTGCAAATTTGAACACCCTAGAGTCATTTGGTGAACCATAGGAATTCTTTTCGTAAATCAGATTTTTCTAGAGCGTTTCGAAAATGAGTGACATTAATTTCGAGCAACGGTGCTCTATCAGGTTTTACTTCAGAGTTGGACACAGTTCAACTGAATTTTGAAAAACTGCAGCAGACCTACGGAGACAGTGCTTTGTCAAGGGCCCAGGTTTTTCGGTGGTTCAAGGCATTTTCAGAAGGAAGAGAATCAGTTGAAGATGCACAACGCAGAGGAAGGAAATCCTGAGGGAAAGGTGGCTTGACTTTTTGGAACCATTTTTGCGCAGATTAGTCTTATCCCAAATTCATTATTCAATATCTGATGAACGGTGGTGTGAGTCAAATTCAACTCTTCCCCGATCATTCTAACAAACAACCGAATATCTGAATGCACAAGATCTTTCTGTTAACATTTTCATCAGTTCTTGAAAATGAAGGCCTTCCACTGCGTTGTGCATCTTCAAGCGATTCTCTTCCTTCTGAAAATTCTATCATTTTGTGTAATATAATACTGCTAGCTATTTATACACAAATAAATCTGGAAATGATTGCATTGTAACTAATTTATTTGTAAGCTGTGAATTTTGTTAGTGAAAGTTACGCATGTACTTTTTGAATATCATATCGAAATTATTTATATTTTCATTGGAGCTAGTATATATCTATTAAATTTCCTGAAACATTTCAAAATATGTAAATGAATTCAAATTAATTATAATGCCTATGTGCATGTTGCAAGAAGCAATTTTCTACCATGTATCGGAATGACACTGAAAGGTAAAATTTAGCGTGTATTTTTGTTGGTACTTTATTTTTGTAGAAATATTAATTATCACATTTTGCATCGTAATCCGGTGTTACGTATTAGGATTATTACGTTCATCGTGACGTCATGTTATTTTCTAGTCCATCGTAGTTTATATGGAGCTCTTTTGCACTTAGTGACGTCACTGACGGATACTACATTCTTTTAAAAGCGCTCCAGCCTCACAGTCGTCAGATCGATGGAATGTTGGGAAAGCTTTGTGGACGCCATTTCTAAGTAAAATTCGTGTGCTCATTTTACTAGCTTTCATATCTGGAAATAGTGCGGTAAATTTGCTTCATTTCCGCGTAATGAACCGGAAAGCGTTTCCAAAGACTAGTAATGGCTCCAAGGTTTGTGCATATGCCAATTGCAGAAGCAATGGGAAAAACTTGCCCAAGGTAAATTCAAAATGTATAACATGCAGCTCATATGGGTAATCAGTACAAAATAAAACGGCATACAACCTCATTAATGCACAAAGAATTTGAAGGAAAATATGTCCACCAAAAAGTGGAACATCCCAATATGGCTGCCATTTCAGTGCTTAATGTCAT